>CAIGRB010046279.1:79585-94781 GCA_903798255.1 Fraxinus quadrangulata
AAAACACTAGCTTGTGGGCTCAGCTCGGCTCGTGAGCTCACGAGCTCGTGGACAGGGCCGAGCTAGAGCTCGGCTCGTCACTTTGACGAGTGACGAGCCGAGCTCATGGGTAGATGGGCCGAGCTGATTCGGCTTGGCCCATTGGCAGCACTAAGCAGAAGTCCCCAAATTCTATTTAGAAATTATCGTATGCCTTGGAAGGATTTAGTTCTTCAATCAGTAGAGTATATATTAAAATATATGCTTTAGCCGTGAGCATACTTAGATATAATGCATTTCCTTATTCATATTTGACTGGTTAAGCAGAAAAGAATTTGGAAACCAACTTTTATGTTAATTAAAAATTTTGAAACTTCCAAGCAACTAAATACCAATTAAAGACTTTTAAGTTGAATAAATAATGACTTTAACAAACCATCAGTCTTTAAATATTGAATATTAAGCCACAAGATTTCTAATTTCTTGTATAACAATCAACTAAAATATTGTTCGGATTACTTAAAATCTCAGCCTGTTCATTCTGATTTTTGATCAAGTATATGGCAACATCTTCTCCAATCAGATTCATAGAAGATGCACTCTTTTGTACCAATCAATTCGGGTTGTCTTACGCTGACCCGGATCAGAAATGGATAATCCGAGATCACCTCATTTCACTGCTTCAAGATTTTCCATTTTTAAAACCTTCTGTAGATATCTTCACACACAACAATGGCTCTCAGGTTAAACTTCTGAATGCCAGTGGTGATATTAGAGTTTCTGAGAATACACCTCTTATCCCTTTAATCATTTGGCTGCATGAATTTTACCCTCAAGTGCCTCCTATTGTGTATGTTTCTACAAATTCTGTGAATTTGATTTCTTTAAATCATCCATTTGTGGATTCTTCAGGTGCCATTACTTCTTCATATCTCAAAAACTGGCAGTTTCCCCGGTGCAGTCTATCGGACTTAATACGTAACTTGATCAAGCTTTTTTCTCATAATCATCCTCTTCATTGTTCGGGTTCGGGTTTGAGTTCTAGTTCCAATCCCTCTCTCGTTTCAAAAATGGAGGCAACGGATCGACTTGTGTGCACGCTTTACTACGACATGTTGGCTATTAGGCCAAAAATTGATCAAGAAATCGAACACTTTTCAGCCCTTCAATCCGAAATGATCAACAGAATTGATGTTGCAGATAGCATCCTCATTGGGCTCGAGCACGAAATCGATAATTTGAAAAAAGGAATAGAAGAAATGTCTGATGAATCTGATAAGCTGTTGAATTGGTTAAAAGTTTATGATAAGAATTGGGATAATATTGAGGATGCATTTGAAGCTGCAGATAAGAAGTCGGAAATTCTTCTTGATTGCAAGGCAGCTGATTATGCCATTGAGGATTTGATATATGCATTGGACAAAGCAGTTGAAAATGGGGCAATCAGTTTTGAAATTTACATTAAACAAGTAAGACTCTTGGCTAGGGAACAGTTTTTACATAGAGCTAGGATATTAAAACTTGAAAGGTCCAAAGAGTGTAGGATTTCTTGATGTGAAGTTTTCGAATTTTCACATAAATCTTGTTGTCTAATATAACTATAAGAAAATCATGAATTACCATGGCTACTTGAAGTCATGTTAAAGGTTGTCTGTGTGTTTTGTTTGTCATATTTGCATATTGTCGGTCCAACTTTACGTTCACCTTGAAGTGAAAAATACAAACCATAATGCTAAATCAAATAAAGGAGAAGAAGAACCAAAAGAGGAAGAAGAGAGAAACCGATTCTAGAGCCTCCAAAAATTAGGGCAAATTGTAAAGACACAAATGAGTTTTTTATATTACAAAACAAAGGAAATATAAAAGACAAAACTACCCTTAACCAAATATATTTATTACGTTAACATCCCCCTTCAAACTCACGATGCTACAACACGAAGCAACGAGAGTTTGTCAAGCAAGAAACGAAAACGATGAATCGGATGTGACTTTGTGAGAAGTTAGCAAGCTGCAACGATGAGGAGACAAAATGTAGGGGAATAGTGCTCATATGGAGAAATCAAATCTTCAAAAATGCTAGTATGTCAACCAAGTCGAACAAAGAATTCAAAATTGATGATAATGAAAAATCATCATCCACCAAAACCAAATCGATGCAAATTTCAAATTTCAGATGAATTGGACATGCACCAAACCAAATTTCCAATCCTATGAACCGGGCAACCAATCCAAATTTCCAATCCCGTGAACCGGGCATATACCAAACCAAATTTTCAATCACGTGAACTGGGCATATACTAAATCAAATTTCATATTATCTACTATAACCAAAAGTTTAAAGAAAAACTCCAAACAAGTTTAAGAGGAGAAAAGATCCAACTCCGAACAAAAGCCACCAACAACAACTCTCGCGGCCAAAAAATAAAACACCAAATAGTCAACAAAATCCATGGCCCAAATCAAAATTTTCAGCCCACACAAGCTAACAATCCACAATAATATCAAACCAATTAAATAATTAGCCCAATTACTCCAAGTGCCCAATAAATTCTCACAACCCAAATTCATCAAGCACCAACCCATAAGTGGCCCAATTACCGAAACCCAAAATTACCCAAATCTGTTTTTCCCAAATTTTAGCGAAGAAATTTCAACCCACAATAAAATCAATCAATTAACCATAAAATTAATCAACCCAATTATCCACATCCACCCACAGCGCACTAAATATATCAACCTACATACCACAACCCATTCCCTTATTAAACTACAGGCCCAATAACTTGGTCTTAAACCCAATCAATAACCCAGTTCATCTCCTTCATCTTCTCCACAACCATTATCCGAAATCCGTTGCCCCAGCTGGAAACCCACATTCGTCGTAGGCGCCTCTATGGATTCGGCCAAGGAGGTGCAGCCGGTGGGGCGTTTAGGTTGTATTGGTGGCATTCCTTCAATCTCTTTCTCAAAGGTAGCCTCGTTTGGCTTCAAAATTGCAACAGCTGGATCACCATTTGTTGGGTAGTGAAAATGAAAATATAATTAAAAGCTGCTGCAGAAAGTTTTTTTTCTCCAAACCGGCAAACCCTTGGAAGGTTGCGCCGCTGGAGATATCCCTCCATACCCGGCACACTTGTTACCATTAAATCCATCTCTTTCTTTTTTAAATATGTATAGTCGGGAACGTATTACTAAGAGACTAAGAGAAACATATTACTAGCCGGGCGAGCGGCCTTTGAACGAAATTCAAATGTTATGTACTACTCTTCTGATACCATGTGAAAAATACAAACCATAATGCTAAATCGAACAAAGGAGAAGAAGAACCAAAAGAGGTAGAAGAGAGAAATTGATTCTAAAGCCTCCAAAATTAGGGTAAATTGTACAGATACAAATGAGTTTATATACTACAAAATAAAGGAAATATAAAAGACAAAACTACCCTTAACCTAATATATTTATGAGGTTAACAATATTTGCATATTGTCGGTCCAACTTTACGTTCTCCTTGAAGTGTATGTGTTGTCTTGTTCGTTATTAAATGAACTAACACAGTCATCCATCAAAAAAATAGAAAATGTTTCTAAGTAGACCCTACAAATTTGTTGGGTTTGCCAATTTTGACAAAGCAATTTGTTTTATTTTGGATATTAATATTGCAGTTGGTATTGGATAGAAGGACTGGGGGCCAGTCAATTTAGGACATATATAGTAGGAACTGTAGAGCTACTCATGCAAAAGAATATCTGAAATATATATCTAAAGAACACACATTAACTGGTTTTCTATGAAAATCCTACAATTTGTATACATTCGATAACATTCTTGCAAAAACTAGATCAAACCGAACTATGCCAATCACGAGTGACACTCAAGACAAACCTTTTTGAACTTAAAAACAAAGCACTGTATTAAAAAAAAAAAAATGCAAACTTCATGGGACGTAACAAAGTAATAGACACACTTTCAGAAAAAAAGTAGCTTTTTAGTTACTTTTAAGCACAACCAAATGTGCTCTAAGATCGTTCAAATTCGTAAGGATATGATGAATTGATGCTTCTCAAATCAACAGGAAATTCATCGATTTCATCACTCCATGGATTCATTTTCTCTATATCAACAGTCTTGATTGCCTTCCAGACCACACTACTGCATTTAAAACCCGATCCGAATGATATTTGCCACAAAATATGACCTTCTTTGATCCTCCCTTTAGCCTCAGCATATGCCATTTCATACCAAACACTGCTACTAGAAGTGTTTCCATATCTGTAAAGTGTCATCCTAGCAGCCTCCATCTGTTCATCACTGAAACCCAGTTTCTTCTGAAGTTCATCGAGTAAAAATTTCGCGCCGAGGTGTGGGAAAAAATGATCTACAGCCCTAGTGAATTTAGGTTTATAAGCCTTGGAATTTGCTAAATGCAAGTGTTTTAGAAGCCAATAATTTATTGCACAGTAAATTTTTTCTGATAAGGGAAGGACTAATGGAGCAAGCCTTTTTACGTTGGATTGAATTGCATTATCTGCTGATATCACAAGATCTCTGGTTACTGATATTCCTAAGTTTCCTTTATCATCTTCTTCTTGGAAAATGCAATTGTATGAAGAGTCACAACTTGCCATGTGCGTCTGGACAGTGTGGAGGAGTTTGTACTTGGATGACCCGCGGTCTGATGCCACGTTGGAAAGAAGGATAGCTGCCCCACCAACACGGAAAGCAGAACAGACGAGGTTTTTAGGCCGATCGTTGCCAAAATAGAAATTTTGGGTCATGTTTTCCGTACTCACTACCAAGACATATGTGTCTCGATACACCTAATGAACGCAATTAATAAAGAATTAGTATGAGCAATCGAAATCAAAGCACCGTGTTTTGCATGCCCGGCCAACTAAGTTGTATGGAAATGAAAATCACAAATTTTTAACATTTTCCAAATGTTTTCTAGAGTTTCTGAACTGTGCTTGAAATGGAATAGAACTTTCCGTGCAACCTAGATGGCCACGAAAAGGGCTTAGTAATGTACCTGAAGGAGTTGACTGGCGAGTCCTATAGCTCTGAGTCCAGCACTGCATCCCATTCCAGTAAGATTATAGCTTACAATGTTATCTCTAAACTTGTACCGATTTACAATCATGCTTGATAAAGATGGTGCCACATTGAATATGCAACAATTCACCACCAATATGCCTATTTGATCACATTTTATCTTCGTTTTCGCCAATAACTCATCTATGGCGCCAAACACCACCATTTCCGCCTCGCTCCTGGCTGCTTCCAAGCATGGCTCGGGTGGCTCTCTCAATAAGGCCGGCGGCCCATAAGTCGAGTCGCCTAGTCCAGATCTATCCAAAAGTTTTTCCATGAATTCTAATGTCGTTTCATCGAATTGGGAATCAAAAAAACGCCTCATTTGATGCATGAAACGTTCCTTGGAGCACTTTAGACTGCTTGGAGGTTTATAACAAGCAATGTCTACTAAGAAAACTTCCAAAGGCTTTTTGAAGAAAACATGTACAATGAGTTTCAATATGACTAAGCACAAAGGAGGTATCACTAAAATGAGCTTATTAGACTGGTCTATAAATGTCGTAGAGAGGTCAATCCACCGAAAAATGATGGAAATCATGTTGCCCCAAGTCGATTTGAATCTAAGACCAATCAATTATTAGTCGACCACTCTAGCACTGAACTATTTAAGAAAAAAGAATTTAAGGAACAAGAATCTTGTTTGCCTATGATTCTTTCTGAGAAATGAAAGAGGCAATGAGGTTTACAAAGGAGCAGAAATTGGCTTCTTATATATAGAATGAAAAATCACTGTCTAAAATATTATCATTTAAGAGAATATAAGTCAACTTATGCATGCCAGCATTGTCATTAATGCCAACCATTTTTTCCTATCTTGCTATTGTCAATTTCTTTACTATTAAGATCTTTAGAATTGATCTCTTGCCCTAGGTCTGTTAAGATCTTATCAAATTAGTTGTCATTTTCTTGATTGTTAGATCTTTTAAATTACTTGTTTCCTAGTTTTTGTTCTTTTTCCTCCTCGGGTGACTATCAGAAAATTATTTAAGAAGAAGGCGGTGAACAACACGTGTTTTTCGATTCGAACAATTAAACTAGAGTTTATTTTGAATTTTAAGCTTTATGGTTGCACAGTTTTTTTTTTTTTTGGTTGACGTAGGAACCCGCAACCGTTACCCGCTAGCGGAGCCCCGACCACTATGAGTGCGCATTAGGTAAATCCCGCTCCATGTGTAGTGGCCCGCAAATCACACATTTTTTATGATTGTACAGTTCTTATTAGATATTAAAGAGAGCTTTACTTGCTTACGACTTCTAAGTTCTATCCCAACTTTCTCTTCTCTGCTAAAAAATTTCCACAAATCTCAATTATGCAGCCAACGGCTAACTGCAGAATAAATGCCTATTTATGGACGAAGATAATTGCACTTGCAAGTGGTTGAACAGCTGCCATTGCTGAATACACATAGGGCCAGAAAAATCATATTTTATAACCATTTTAAATTTTGCATTAATAATATTATGAAAGTAGATTATCATTTCATGCATAGTTAGAATATATAGAATGTGAAAAAAAATAGTTATATTAATTGCAACAAATGAATGGATGGCTGGTGTGATGAATAATGTTATTTGACACAATTGATGTTTAAAAGCAGTCTAGTGGCTGCATTAGTGACGTTAAATTGCAAATTCAATTAAATGAATCACATAAATTCATCTTTAATTAGACCTATCAGATAATGTCAAATAGACTGGTGTTAAATAGCATTATTATTCGTGGTGTGATACTTGTTTGAAATTTGTGGGCACGTGCACATCTACGTTAAGTGAAAGAATAGTGCTGCCTACCCAGTGTAAAACACCGTTAGGTGCTACATAGCCTTAGCCTTAGTGCTACAAATGTCTTTGGATTATTGGTGTTAACGATAAGACTGAAATTAAAGATAATGCTCGGGAGTAGCAAATACTCACAATCGGCCTGGTTAGAACTTGTAAAATGCTGGCATGCTTGGTTGTAAGAGGACTTCTTGGTCATGTATGCGTATCTTTGTCCTTTGTTTACCTGCACGGTCTCCTCTTGTTGTCTCATTGATCCGAATATTTGTTGGGCTGATTATGGGCTTAACATGGCCCAAAAAGAAAATAAGAACGATGTATCAGTAGACATAGATAATCAACTATTTCTGTTGTTCAAAACAAGTAGTCTTATCTATGCATACAATTTTTAGCAAGTAGAAAAGATACTCGAATCTTAAAATAGTAATTTGCTTAAATTAAACCTACTAACTATGGAAATAAATAAATAGCAAAAAATCACTATAATTTATAACTTCTTTCATTAAAATAAGTATCTAGTTCTAAGCAAGTCGTTCATTCTCAATTGCCATTGTGAAATTCAAGAGATTTTACCGGTGGGATCAAATTTAAAATGCAATATTAAAGACGTCTGAATATGTAGATACGGAATGTCAAGAAACCTCTACTTAAAAAGCTACTCTAAGCATGACTAAACATATGCTTATGATCTCATATTTGGCCCGAGCTCAAATAGTTGGCTCATAAATTGAAGGGAGGAGTGAAATTCACAAGAGAGAAAGTATTCTATTTTGTGAAAAAAAAAATTAAATTATTTAAATGGGCCTCTGGGCTATCCCTTAATAAATTGCCAATATAAAGCCCAAAATCAACACATCAATAAAATCCGCCACTCCAGGCGTGGCCCCTGTTTCTGGCTTGCTGCTTCACTACAGAGTGCATTTCTAATTGGAAAAATTATGCAGATTTTCGTGAAAACTCTAACGGGCAAGACAATTACTCTCGAGGTTGAGAGTTCCGACACAATTGATAATGTCAAGGCCAAGATCCAAGACAAGGAGGGCATCCCGCCTGACCAACAGCGGCTTATTTTCGCAGGAAAACAATTGGAGGACGGCAGAACCCTAGCAGACTACAACATCCAAAAGGAGTCTACTCTACACCTCGTCCTCCGTCTCCGTGGCGGCGGAACTTGGAGGATTCCTTTCGTTGCTAATCACTTGGTGAAAAAAATTTCGCAGCTTAACCAAAAAGCGGAGAAGGAATTGATAAAAACTTGGTCCCGGGGTTCTACCATTATTCCTGAAATGGTGGGCCATAGGATTGCTGTTTACAATGGTAAGAAACACGTGCCTTTTCGTATATCGGAACAGATGGTTGGCCATAAATTGGGAGAACTTCGCCCTCGTCGTCAAGCGAGAAGAGAAAGAGAAGTTCAGCAGAAGAAGGGAACGAAGAAGAAATGAGAGACGACAGGGAAACGTTGGGAGCAGATTTTTGTTAACTGTCTTGAAGACCTTAACGTCGTGTGCTGCCTTCAATTTGGCAAAGATTCAAGTTTTTCATGATATTAAAGTTTTTGCCTTATTTCTCATTATGAAGTACTTCTAGTTATGAATAAAATTGTGGCATTGATGCTGTTGTGTTTTTGTTGTTGAATGATTTCAATTAGCGTTTTTGTTATTGGATGATTTAAATTGGCATTGAATATGAAGTCGTCGAGATGATATACCTTCAAGTTATAATGAATTTAAGTGTTTACCATCTCACTGTTTAGAGTTTTTTTCTCTGCCCATCTTACTTTTGTTGTACCTTTCGAATGTAGAGAACACTGATTATGTTGGGATCTTGTGTTGAAATTATTTTAGGCATTCGTCCGTGCTTGGCAATTTGTTCCATTGAGCTATTTCTGTTATTTGATGGGTTCATCAAGTTCATTCTGTCCAGAAGGTGTAGTGAATTTCTGTGGCTGTGGGATTGTTAGATTGTTCGTGAATCCTACAACAGTCAAGTTTTTGAAGATATTGGATAGGTTCCTAAGGTGATTCGTCTCTGTCTTATTTGAGTTTTTATCTTGTTGACATTCTTCTATATCCAAATAATTGCTAGTTCAATCGATACAAATTATTTGGAAAATTGGAGTTTGATTCCCAAATTTTCTGCTCCAAGGCTCACTCAAAGATGAGATGTTGCAGCTAGCACCATGAGCTTTTTAGAAGTTTTTACAAAATTTGGTTGTAAAGCACGAATACTGGCTTGATGATGGATAGTTTTTCTTACTATGTTTAACTCCATGGATGGTAACCCTCGAACACAGCAACAGTTAGAGGGTTAATTTCCTTAGCCTCGTAAAGTTTTAATGACTGACCTTGGTTGGTAGTTCAGATGTGGTGCCAATCCATAATAGCAAATTTAAAGATTTAAACAAAGTTGTAACCAAATGGGCTAGAAGTGAAATTGTTGAGATTTCTTTTGAGGCACGAGATATCTAGATGCTAACTATTGCTAATTGTGCAAACTTTTTGTGTAATTCCTCGTTTGAATAATCTTATATCATGAAGTCTTTGTTTTGTTAATCATGCAGGACAGTTAACAATTTGATGTATATATTATAAATTATGTGAAGAGGAATAGGATATTAACAACAATGGAGCCCCCCACTTGGTGTTCAATGAATATCAAATTTTGGCGCAATGCACAGCCTCTATCATGCTAGTACAGAGGAGAAGGCAACTCCATGGCTTTCCGTTGCTGATAATGCTTTTGATTTATAAGCATTCAGGCTTCTCTTTATGATGCTTTCACTAACTTTTCAGCTGCTTTGCCTGTTAAAATATTCTGCTATCAACTGAGTGTTCTACTACTTGTGACTTTCGCTTTGTATGACCTTTTGCTTTAGGAACTAATTACTTTGATTTTACTGTTTGCAGATACGCTAATTAAAAGTAATTTGGTCAATTACCAGGGAAGCTCTTTGTTCTTGAGATGTATCTTTGCAAGAATAATCAAGAACTCAAGGCGGTATTTCTTATGGTTGATGTCTAAGACTCTTATGTGGTATTTCTTGTTTCCTCTCTTCATTTTCTGTTTAATAAGAACTAAACTTGGGCTCTTTTTAATCATTTAGTAATCTCTATCTGCTATTGATTTTACTTAACTTTTCTGCTTAGAAGTAAACTTGGGCTCTTTTTAATCATTTAGTAATCTCTATCTGCTATTGATTTTACTTAACTTTTCTGCTTAGAAGTACACACTGCTATTTCATATGCATGGTTGTGAAATTTGTTGAAAGGAAGGTGTAAAAGAATATTATGGAAGTACAACAGAGAAGATAAGTCTCCGATGATCTCGTGAGCCAAAATTTGCTGCTTCTATTTATTTCCTCGATGCCATTCCAAGGCATTCAAATTATGAAACTAATCAACCATGGCCTGATGGTCTCTAGAAGGATATGTCTCGTGTCCACATTAGCAAGACGATGTACCAAGGTCCAACCTTGGTAGAACTCCTGATACAGTGGAAGAAGAGAGAGACTCGAGTCAAACTCACATCATACAGGCCTTCAAGCTCGTTAGTAACATCATAATATGTCCAATTGGTAAATTTCTCCTTCGATAAAATCTCGAGTGCTTGAATAACTACTAAGGGAGTTAATAGGCAGTGTACCAAGAGTTAAGGTTCCTCTTTGTCTAATAATCAACTTGCATTTACAACACCATTACGACAATATAAAATCATCTCATCAACTAAAGCCAGAGTCATGTTAGTTCTGGACAGTGACAATTTGATAGATTAATCCAATGTCAATAAGGCATTCCCGATTAAGATAGGCTACACTACCAGGTGGAATCTACCTGTCTTCCTTCTCAAGCAGAAACACATTACACAATAAAATTCAAATAATTTTAATTTTATTTTCATTAAAATAAGTTTCTAATTTTTAACAAGTCATCCATTCGCAGGTTGTGACATTTAACTGTTCCACTTGAGTAAAATTCTCAGAATTCTTGTATCCCCTGAGAGGAATTGGAACCCCCATCCCAAAAAATGACTTTTTATAGGTGTATAAGGTAATGAAAGTCATCATATCAAGTTACATTACTTATGTCTTAGGGAGCGTGCAGATGTGACTTCGACGACAATTATTGGTTGATAGGGACAATAGTGGCATAATGAAATCTATATAGTCTTGTTTCGTGTGGAAATCGTTAACAATTAAAAGAAGGTTCAGACGATTGTGTAAGGAACAAACCTCTCGAAACAAAGTCCCAACGAGAGGTGTTTTATTTATGAAGAGTACAATTTACAATAAACGAAATTACAAGGGGCACAAGCACACAAGTAAATTGAAAACTTAACGAGAAGAAAAATAAATGAATGAAATTACATAATTATCTGTTCGAGAGTTGTTTGATCGGATAATTTCTTCTATGCTTTTTTTCTTTTTTATACATCATTCGACAGTTATTGTAGAACCGTTTGAAACTGCTCGCCCTACAACTACCCACATTTTTCATTATGGATGACTTGTAAAAAAACTGTTTATAATCGCTGTCACTTCTCCCATTATTTAACTGCTTGCAACCGAGATTCATGGATTGTGGGATGAACCGTTTCAATAAACCNAAACTGCTCACTCTACAACTACTCACATTTTTTATTATGGATGACTTGTCAAATAAACTGTTTATAAACTTCCATTAACTGCTTGCAATCGAGATTCATGGTTTGTGGGATGAACCGTTTCAATAAACCGTCTGTCGCTTTAAATAACAATAAGACATTATCCTCACCCTGATCTTGAGCGTCTCACAGGCTTGAGCGACGAGCGTTCTCCGTTACTTGGACGTCTTGCAAGTTTGAGCGACAACGGGCTTCCACTACTTGGGTGTATGTCAGGTTTGAGCGATGATGAGCTTTCATTATATAACTTTGTCTTGAGCTTTCACATGATTTTGTTTGGATCCACCCTTCGAATTTCCTAGCTAGGTTTCACTCTCTGAACGATTTAATTGAGCCTTATTATTTTTGTATGCCAACGAGTCTAATAAACTTTGCCTATGTTTGGCCCCAATTTTTCAAAAAACTCATTTTGAATCGTACTTTATCTCATAAAATAATTTTATACATATATCGAAAACTTTTCATTCATTTTTAACCACATATTTTCCAAAAAATTATTATTTCAAAATACATTTTTTTATCAAAATGGGGCTTGTTGATACCAAAAATCGTACCTCTTGATCTCGAGCTTGACGATCGAGAATGAGCACGAACGAGGTCTTCCGATTCCTGAAACAAAGGCTTAGAGGTGTGTTCTCGTCGCCTCTCCGTTGCTTAATTCAGAGTGAGAATTTTGGAAAAGATATGTGCTGTAAAATTGTGTAAAAACATACCTTAATAATAATCCAATGCATCATATTTATAGAGCTAGGTAATAGTGCACTCCTAGTAGATTTTAGGAATTATTGTTGGGATAAAAATAAAAGTCTTGTCCTACATTACGACAGTACCTTTCGAAATAGACTCCTTATAGATCTAGAATTTCGAGGTACATCTTTTTTTACCACATCATGGCTCAAACATGAGCTTTGTTTATTGATGGACGAGAGGGACAACGTCATCAAAGGGGATAAGTATCCTTAGGGACTTGGCTACTTAATTTTCCTTAATAACATCATTTAAATCACCTAATAGACACGTCGGACTCAAAGCAGTGGTTCAACTCATCATCCGTGTTGGAAGCTCGGCCTTACTCGTCTTCTATACCTTTCGTCCCATGTGGATGGGCCAGCCAAGACTGGCGTAGTAAGTTCAATTCAAATGACGACGCTTTTTCATAAATGAATTCGCAAGATTTCACCTCGAATTCAAATATAAAATGTGACGACGAAATACATCCATATATATAATTATATAAATACGAAATGTGGTGAAGACTCAACTAAAATAGCCACTCTAAACACAACTAAACAATCTTATCGTCTCATATTTGGCCCAAGCAAAAATAGACCACACAAATATAAATAGAAGGTTTAATAGCAGAAAATCCCCTTACAAATTTAACTGTGTGCGATATACCTCTCACCTATTGAAAATCGCAGAAAAATGTCCACATTTGAAATCTTTTGTTTGAAATACCCATATCGTTAAGATCCGTTAACTATGTAGTTAAATCCTAATAAATAGAGAAAAAAAGAAAAGAAAAAAAAAAAGAAAGGGAAATCCCCCTGCCTATTAGCAATGGTGTGCAAAAACCCTTCCACCTATTTGAAATTGGAAAAAATGGCCCATGCCATCTCTTTTCTCAATAAAAACATTGAAAATAATGAGTGTGCCATCATATTTAAATAAAACAAAAAGACAAAAAAATAAAGAGCTAAATGCAACTATAGTCTCAAAATCTTTTAAAAAGTAGATACGTGTTTCAATTATTTATTTGAGACTCCTTCGCACTTTTTTTGAAATGTTGAGAAATGTGATTGTAATTTTTTTTTTTTTATTTGAATAGGAAGACACATTCACCATTTCCCATCATTTTTATTGAAAAAAAATAGATGGCGGGGGCTTTTTCGTCAATTTCAAATAGGTTGGGGTTTTCCCTTTCTATTTTCTTTTTCTTTCTTTCCCATTTATTAGAATTTTACGGCACAACGACAGATTTTGATGGCAAAAGATATTTCAAACAAAAGGTTTCAAACATGTACCTTTTCTGCGATTTTCAATAAGGGATCAAGTTTGTAGGAATTTTCTGCTATTAAGCCTAAATGGAAAAATGAGTAAAAATTTCACAGGAAATATTTTTGTGAAATAAAAAAGTCAAATGTATATAGTATTTATTTAAGAATATTTTTGCCTTTTTTAAAAAAAATTGTCCAATCAAATATTAACACGTGTAACGTGTCATGGACTCAAGTCACCTCAAAGGTTGTCTATTTGGGGTTCTCAGTTTTCCTGTTACGGAAAGAATCGTCTGGTTTGGCGCACACGTTAGAATACTGGTTAAACTCACGCCCACGCTCCGCTCCCATTTTCAAGATCCAAAATCCCGAAGAAGAAGAAAAGAAAAAAGAAAAAAAAATGATTATTACTCATTAATCCAGCCGTTAAACCAGGTCCACGACTCTTGGTCTGTGCCCTCGTTCATGTCTTCTTGAGATCCCCCATTCTCCCGTCTCAAAATCTAATTTCTATAGTACCTTCAGCATTTCAAATTCAGCTAGAGCATTTTTTTTGTTTTCTTTTTACCTTTTTGTGTATTTTCTTCTGTTACGGTACTTTCTTTTCTTGTACAATCTCGTACCGTTGCCTGTAATAATAAGTGTATCACATTTTCGAGATAACGACTGGTTCAAAGATCAGAGATGCGGAGTTTCAGTCGAGTCACTGTTTTTTCCATTTTTATCTGTCTTTTCGCATCTGGGACCTCCTCGATTGATAATCTTCATCAGGCGTAAGTTCTTTTTCTTGATAAGGGTTCGTTATGGTTTCTTTAATCTTGGTGATGCATTGTGTTTTTCTTCATTTCTGGTGTGAAAAAAAATGTTATCTTGGAAGGTTGAAAAGAAAAAAATCGTTCTTATGCTTTAGATTAATATTTAAAGTTTATTATCCGTGTTTATTTTAAATGTTCTGTTTACTTGGCGGTCTCTACAACCTTCTTGGGGCTATATGGTATTCACAATTGGAATTTGGCATTCATAAATCATAAGATTGTGATGATAAGAGTTTGAGTAAGGGGAGTTTTCTTGTAGTTTACTAAGCAATAAAAATAAATAAATGTTTAAGGGAATTTTTCTGAATATAGACAAAATATCAGTAACTATGGTAAAGTCAGTTTTCTGACCTAGAATGGAGTAATGTGGAAATAATGTAAAGTATTTCGGATCTTTGTTATCAGCAGTATTTAAACCAGGCCATTAAAATCCAAAACGGGTAGTCATGAGTTAGAGCCTTACAGTTCTTGGGCCTGCACACGTGTTACAAATGTGTGGAAGGATCAATGGACATTTGCAGGTGATAAACTAAATAAAGAAAGTTAAATAAGAGATATTTGTTGTTGAGCCCTCTGGCATACACGCTCAAGTGAAGAGGATCAAAAAATTTCTATTGTATTATTGGGTGAAAATTATTGATTGTAACTCCAAAACACATAGAATTGAATTGTTCTGATTTTTAACCTAAATGTCTAAATATATGGCCCTATTTGTTTCGGATTAAAATCAGATTTTAATATAAGTCAAAGTCAAACAATCAATATTAACCACATCTTTCATGGGTCCCACATCTTTTCAACCACACATTTCAAAAACTTCTATCATAATCTACTAAAAATCTAATTTTAATTCCCACCAAACACCCTCTTAGC
>CAIGRB010046279.1:95944-114722 GCA_903798255.1 Fraxinus quadrangulata
CTGATGCCACCTGTTATTATTGCAGGTTTCCGATTATAGAACCTGATCCTGGTCACACAAAACTCCGCCTTTCAAGAGAAGGTTTGGAGGCAATTGAGAGAATAACAACTCCTATTGCTGCTGTAGCAGTAAGTTGTAGATTAATCTCTATCAACATGTCAACTTGCAATTTCTCATTTAATTAGTTCCTAGTGCATGTCAGAATCAGTAAATTCACGTGCTATGAGATAGGAAAATAGCAGAATCCATATATATTCCAGACGTTTCATTCTATGTTTTTGACGAGACATTTAGGTGGTTTCCATGGGCTTGTTCTCTCTCTGACTGCATGTCATGGAGATCGTATTGTTCTAATAACAAATCTTGTCTGCCTAAGTTGCTCTATCCATGCATTTGTTTTCTTCATTTGACTCCATTTTCTTGTGTCCTTCTTACCAGGTTATTGGTCCATATCGTTCAGGAAAATCTTTTCTGCTCAATCAACTTCTCTCCCTCTCATGTTACGAAGGTGCTGTCTATTTATTTATGCATGTAATATGTTGCTGCTGATGTTATCTTGTGATCTGATTGCTTCTTGTCCTGAGATTTGAAGTTCAAAATTTACAGGTTTTGGTGTGGGGCACATGCGTGATACCAAGACAAAAGGTATTTCTAGATTTTTCTGGATATGGCTTCTGTCCGTAGAACGTAAATAACAAGCTATTTATAGATGTAGCTCAAAACATTTAATTATTTTTCTCAGGAATATGGGTATGGGGAGCTCCACTGGAATTGGATATAGATGGAGTAAAAACTTCTGTCTTCTATCTTGATACAGAGGGATTTGAAAGTATTGGGAAGTCAAATGTATATGATGACAGGTAATATCTAAAGTACAAGATTTACCTCTTCTGCTAATAAAATATATATATTAAAAGGAAAAATTGGTGATCAATTGATATTTATGATTTTTGGTTACTGGTCTTTCAGGATTTTTGCCCTGGCTACTGTCATGAGTTCTGTGCTTATTTATAACCTACCTGAGACGGTTTGTTACTTTGCGTGTAACTCTCATCCCTCATTATCTCGTATTGCATGGTGATGCATCGAGTTAAAATACTTATTAATCAAATCATATTATGGATTTGTCAAATTTGGTGTAGCACATTCTTTTCATATTGATAATATGTACTCACAATGTATTAGTCTTGGCTCATGTTTTAGTAACTTAATGGGTATGTACATATGATTCTTGAGTAACTAAAAGCATATATTAAGTGCCATTAATTCATTTATATTTTTCTCTAAACACAGTTATCTTAGAACATATCCAAGAGACTCTTTAAACATGAGATGTTTTCTATTTTAAAAAGTCATCATTTAAAATCATGCTCTAAGAAACTCTTTAAATTAACATTTTAATTTAGAGCCAAATCTACTCTCTATAATTAAATGCATTCAAAGTGTTTTAATTTTCAATGTAGGAAAACAATAAAATAATCTAAAGAAAATCATACTCCAAGAGATTCTTTAAATTAACATTTTAATTTAGAGCCAAATTCACTTTCTATAATTAAATGCATTCAAAGTGTTTCAATTTTTAATGTAGGAAAACAATAAAATAATCTAAAGAAAAGCTAGTTAAAATAAAAGATAAAGAAAAATAATAAATATTTTTTGGATAGTAAAATTAAGTGTTAAAATGTATATCAAAATTTAACTCTCTAAATTTATAAATGTTTTACAAATGATATAATATGCTCTTTAAAAATAGAGAGTTTCTTGAAGATGTTCTTAGCCCATGCTTGCTCATGTTTATAAACTCTTTATAAACACTCGAACCACTTTTTATCCAAGCATTTTGTTGTGGGAATTACAAGTACTACCCGCTCATCCACTACTCGTTTCTATCTATTCATAATTTAAACCATTCATAAATACTTCCCAGAAATGCTTTTAGTGGGCCTGAAAGTCTGTAGTTAATTTTCTTGGTCTATAATAGAACAAGTATGGATATATGTAATTCAGTTTATGAAAATGTGTTGTTTTCATTTTATGCTTAGATCCGAGAAGCAGATATATCTCGATTATCATTTGCAGTTGAGCTTGCTGAAGAATTTTATGGCAGGTACTTAATAACATGTTGGCTAACAGTGTTACAAGTGCTTTAGGCTATGTTTGAGCCCCATTTTTTGGGAAATAAATTTTGTAATAGCGATTTTTAAAAATTTTTTTTTAAATTTTTGGAGAATATGTGGTTAAAAAGTAGGAAAAAGTTATGGGTTTATGTGTAAAATTATTCTATTAAAAGAATGTGTGGTTAAAAATGAGTTTTTTGAGAATGGGGCTCAAACGGGGGCTTAGAATTGGACTAATTTAATTTACTTTAATCCTCAGTCTCCGAATTTTTCCACTGATACTAGTTTGTTTTTCTTGCATGTACATCCTTAACAGAGTGAAGGTAATCATTGCAACTTTTGAATGTTTTATCTACATCTTATTGTAACGTTCTAAAAGAAAATAAGAAAGAAGAAATGAGATTCTCTGGGCATCATCTTTTCTATCCATCGATGTTTTCTGCAGGGGCAAGATGTTGCTTTTGAACCTGCTAAGCTTCTCTGGCTAATCCAGCGTGATTTCCTACGTAAGTCTTGCTACGATGCTTAAGAACGACATATGGGCATAAATTGGCAAGTTATTTTATTATATTTTTTGGGCCTGCACATAATTTTTTTCTGCCAGAAGCAGAGTTCTTTCGAGTGTGCACGAATCACCATGAATAATTTTCTCATTGTGTTTTGAAATGGAAATGTCTCTCTCTCTCTCTCTCTCTCTCTCTCTGTTATTATTTTTGCTCAAATGATCCATTTTGCTATTTCTTGAACTTTTCTCTCATTTCATTTATTTTTGGCATGTGCAGAAGGAAAATCTGTTCAAGAAATGATAGATGAGGCTCTCCGACATGTACCAAATGTTGACGGTCAGTTTCCTCTGCCTGCATATATATTCACTTAGGAAGTTATCCTTTTAGAAGGGTGTAATAAAATTTCTTTTGGTGCTTATTGTGAGCAGGGAACAAGAATATTGATCAGGTATTTTTCCATTTCAAGTTTTTGTAGTTGTTCCAGTAATATTATGATACAAGATGATATTATCTGGTTTTTGTTTTCAGGTCAACCAGATCCGTGATTCTTTAGCAATCATGGGAACGAATAGCACTGCCTTTAGCTTGCCACAGGTATGTGTTTGTTTTTCTGTTATTTATCAAGTTAGTCATGTTGCTGTAGCACTCATTGCATATTCTCTCATATGATGCCTTGTCTTTAGGACATTTTAAGTGGAATACAAAATATCTAGTAAAATAAACTGATTACTTGTTTCTTTGATATTTTTAGAGAAATAGTGATGCAGGAACCCTCTTATCCTTGGGTTAAGGGCCGTACTGCAATGAAATGGTGGTCGATTAATGAAATAAGCTCTGAGAAGTGAAGTTTTAATCAAATTTTGCAAGTTCCCTAAGCTAATTATATGTTAGATGTAGCATAACAAAAACTCCTAAACAAGTAGAAACTACTAAAACTCCTCGAATGGATCTGCGCCACTTGAAATTTCTACCTCTCAGTGAACTGCAAATAATTGTATTGAGTATGGCAGAATGATCTTTGGGCAATTCAAAATGAACATCACCGACACAGTATGTATGTCAAGTTCTTGATTCCCATGAAATTCAATCATTCTGGATGTCAGCATGACAAGAGACCATCTTTTTGCTCCCCGGACTGCTGAAAACCTAATCAAAGTGCTTATATGATTCTAATTAATTATTAAAAAAAAAAAAAAATTATGATTGGATTTCTGTGCTTGCCGCTTCTGCATCCAGTAGCTTGCTTGATACGCTTTAGACAGGTAGAAGATGTCTTAATGTTACATTGACTGATGGAGATCTGATGAGAGTTTCGTCTGTATTTTAGAAAATAACTTTATTATTTTTTTGTGTGAAATGTTTAGATAATGAATTATGAATAACAATTATCTTTGCATTGTTCTTCACCCATGCACGCACACATATAATGGCATGTACAATTCCTTTCAGCATTTGCTTTATATTAAGCCTTTTTTGACATTATTAAACATGTGTGTGTAGATATATTTATTCTCTGTAAATTGATAACACAATCTGAACTGTTTTGCAGCCTCATCTACAACGCACAAAGCTTTGTGACATGAAGGATGATGAGCTCGATCCAATTTACGTACAGAGGAGGGAGAGATTGAAAGAAATTGTTGCTTCCATCATCCGTCCAAAGATTGTCCAGGGTAAACATCTCACTGGGAAGGAGTTTGTATCTTTTCTGGAGCAGGTTCTTTTTCTAACCCATATTGGTTTCACTTTATTTCAAATCCTTTCAACTTTCAACATGTCTGTTCGTTTTGAAGTATAATTCTTTATATTACTTTATAAACTTACATTCCAGATTCTTGAAGCCCTAAACAAAGGGGAGATTCCATCAACGGGCTCCCTTGTGGAGGTCTTTAATAAGGGAATTCTCGATCGCTGTCTGAAACTGTATGGTGATCGTATGGGTAAGCTTGGTTTTCCAACATCTGTGGAGTCTCTTCAGAAAGCTCATGAAACTTCCAAAGAAGCGGCCATGAAAGTTTTTGATGAGCAACATTTTGGTCATCACCATGCCAAGAAATCTGCTGAGAAATTGGTTGAAGAAATAGAGAAGGTTTTGAAAGTGAACATATAATAATCTGGCAATATTAATTCTTAGATTTCGCGCTTATTGATATGTCTGTGCAGATATACAAGAATTACATATTGGCAAATGAATATCAATCTTCAAAACTGTGTGAGGCTCTATATACAAAATGCGAGGACAAAATGGACCAGCTTCAAGTCCTTAGACTTCCATCTATGGCTAAATTTAATGCTGGGTTTCTGCATTGCAACCAAAGCTTTGAAAGGGAATGTATTGGACCTTCTAAAACTAGCTATGAGCATAGAATGATTAAGGTTAGAAATATTTTCATCTCTTCCTTTATGTCTTGTGCTGATTTTATTATTTTCTCCGTGATCAAGGAATTTCAAGGAGCTTCATGTGAATCCATGTTGAGTTAAGATGGATACAGAAGATATGTAGTTTAAATGTATTTGAAGATGATCAAAATTAACTCCAACTGCACGACTGAAGACGAGGGGCAGCAGAAGCAAGAGACTGGACTTGGAAAATTAGGAGAAAAAAAATAAATAAATAAACAGCAGAAATCCTTTATGCATAAATTGGAAGTACATTTTTGGAGTACACGTGAAAGCTTAAGTTGCTTATGATTAATAGATCATTTCATTTGTCTTATGTGACAAATTTGAGAATAATTCTCTTTGAAGATTCAAATTATTTTTTGGAGCCTTATAATTTCCAAGTGGATGGGAGAAGAGATATCTACCCTCCATTGAATTTTTTTTTTTTTTTTTGTCTTCATTTGTTTTCTTAGATTTCATGTCGCCTCTTCTGAATGTTTTCTATTAAATTTGTATCTTGTTAATGCAGATGTTGGGGAAGTCAAAATCCCTATTCATCAAAGAATACAATCACAGGCTCTTTAATTGGTTGGTGGCCTTTTCACTCGTCATGGTGGTACTGGGCCGGTTTATAATAAAGTTTATTTTGATAGAGATTGGAGCATGGATACTCTTTATATTCTTAGAGACATATACGCGCATGTTTTGGTCAGCGGAATCTCTTTATTACAACCCAGTATGGCATGTTATTGTAACGACTTGGGAAACCCTCGTATACAGCCCCATCCTTGATTTGGACAGGTAAATAAAATTTATGGTCTTTCGTTTCTTAGATGCACATATTTACTCTGTATTCTTCGATATGGTCTGCAAATTGAATGTTGCTTCAATAGTTTTGGATTTCAAGAATGAGACATTTTCATTTCTTTCTGCTGTTTTCGAACACTGCTACCACGAAAATATTTGCATATATATAATATCAATTTATCCTCTTATTGCTTTAGTAAAGTGGACTCTATCAGACAATATTTAAGAAGAAAAAAGAAGCTAAAACTCTTCTCTGTTTTAACGTTTAATCGTATCGAATGCTGCATGCTAACATGCTTCTAACAACTTTTTGTTATTAATAGGCTTAGAAAATAAGAAATGTGATTTTGAATAAATGTTTGTACTCCTTTGGCTTGAAAGGATGCATAGTAGAACAAAAAATGGAAATCTTGTTCATAATACTATCTTGTCATGTCCAATATTACGTACCAAATGTTATGTTGAGTTTTAAACTTCCTTGATATTGTTGCAACAGATGGGCTATTCCTCTTTGCATTATAGCTGCAATATTGGTGCTTTACTGGCGATGCTATGGAAGGAGGAAACACGGTTCTCATTGGCTATTACCTATGTATAATAATAATCAGAAGGATCGACGGAGATCAGAATGATCAAAACATGTATATGTCGACCATATACCGCTCCTTTCATTCAATCTCGGTGGGCTTCTATTTTTAGACTCAAAGCACGCTGGATTAGTGTGAATTATCAGCTCTTAAACTCGAAAAATAGGAAGATTCAAAGGTCTGAGAAAGATGTGCATGGTATTTGTGACAATTACAATGTAAAATAGGTTGAATTTTCCAGTATAATTGTGATATTTAAACTATATTGGCACATCATTCATTCTTCTTATTGAAAGTATTGCTTTCAGTAAAATTGTAGTTTCTGAATTTCACAATCTATTCGGAGGGTCGGTGGGACATGGGAGCCTTAGCTCATGCATTGGTTTATCGAAATTCATCTTGCACGAATCCCCTCCATTGCTAATATAGTGGAGGTGAGAGCTACCAAGATGAAGGAAGATCGAGAAGTATGTAGGCTAAGGAGCAAAAGGAGGAATTTGTCCAAGGGGTTTGTGTCTAAATAGTTAGTTGGTGAAGTAATAGCTTATCGAGGCAATTATCGATAACTAGTCCGAGTCTTTGGTTTCACGTCCACATGGAGAAATTTAAATAATGATACGAAGAATAAAATGTATTATTAAACAGTTGAAAATATGTATAATGATACACAGTAAAATACAGTAATTCAGTGTTAAAATAATTTTAACTTGGCAACCACAATTTTTTTAGTAGAATATCAGCATGTTCAACAAAACAATCAACCCTGACTAAACAAAAATGAGTGCAAAATCCTGCCGGCGATTGAACTTGACTAGTCTTGAGAAGGTAGCAAGCTGTACAATTTATCCCTTTTCCTTGGATAAGTATCCCCCACTTCTTAGTCGAGGAACTCGATTGATTAGTGATTTTGATCTTCTCTTTGTCTGGTTCTGGTTTTGGTTCGAGTTCTTCCACCAAAATAATACCATTTGGGGTCGGGCTCCCTCCCTCCCATCTTTTCTTGATAAAAGGCCAATCCTCCACCATGGCCTTTTCTCTAACCAATTTCATTCCTGTCGTTTGAGTTGATCTATCACCATTATCATTGTATACGTGGACAAGAAAAGGGGCTTCATCGAGGTTATTCACAATCTACAAACAAAAACAAGCATAACTATTAAAATTTGAGGTTCCAAGAAATGTAATGCAACATAAGACTTGAAAATGCTATTTACGACAAAAGTAGGATACAAAAAATTATTATTTTTCAAAAATGATATATTTATAATTGTAAAAAAGTCATTTAAAATTAAATAAAACTCCAACCACTTTTTAATTTTATAATAGTATAATAATTAAAGCCTCAAAATTATGTTCTATTGAAGAGCGAAATTAAGTTAATTCTTACCTCAACGGCAGAATCTCTAACCCACCGATCCAGTTCTTCAGCAATAACCTCAACCTCCTCGTCCGGGATCCTTTTATTAGGCCGGACGTAGCTATCACTCATCAACCGATCGGAATCGACAATATGATGAAACACAGATGGTTTTGAAGATAGATTTTTTCTATTTCTGTCGGCGCAATTTGCAGCAATGGTGGTTCGTTTAGGTCGGCGAATCTGATTAGTATTTAAAAAGGAGTTACTAGTCGCCAATTTGTGCCGAGGCAATAAGCTACTGCTCTGTTCTTCCGCACATTGCAGTCGAGAGAAGGATCCATTTCCATGCAAGGACGACGCCATGGAGATCAGGACATGAGCAAAGCACGTTGAGTCTGTTGTTAAGGGTATTTATAGAGCCATAAAAGAAGGTGAAGATGAAGGTGATGAATAGCGTGTGAGAAACAAAATAATTGCTTAATTCATACTCGCGATTCTATTGGCTTTCTGCCGTAAAACATATATAGGGGATCTGACGTGGCAACCATATTTCGTCCGCCTATTTTCACGTTTTAGCTCATGCTATACGCGCGCTTTATTCGTGCATATGCTCCGGCGACCCATCCACGTCAGCTACAGTTTCCACGTCATCTGCTAAAGATTTTCTCCTCTGGTTGTACTTTTGGCTTCTAGTCCCTAAACTATTGTCTCTATATGCAATAAGTCCATATTCTTTAGCTCAACTCACATACTCAAGTTTTAAAGGGTAAAATCATCCAATTACTCTCAATCATTTTGCAAAAGTGGCCATGCTTATCGTGTCCTTTATAAATGTCTATATGTCCCAATCCTTTATATTTGTGTTTTAATGTATTCGATTTTATATTTTGTACTAATAAACATATAATTAAGTTATTTCACAATGCCGTTTTTATAATTGTATTACATCTTAATTGTATTAAAAGTTCCTTAACATATGTTTATCATTAACACTTATGTCCTTAACTTTTTTCATCGCTTTCTTATCCTCAATCTTTCATTAATTAGCAAAACTCATGATATGACATATGTACAATCCCAAAACCACCAAGAGACCTCCCAACGTCATTTGTATAGCGTCACATAATGACAATATTAATAAATATCTCTCTTACTTTCATAATCTCCTATTCACGAGTTATGCATATTTATCTCTCTCACGCCACTCACATGTATGCACGTGCACATGTATGTATCAATATAAATTACATGTCACATACGACATAAAACAATATTCCAACTGCATTTCTATAAAAATATCAGATCATATCACAAATAATCCAATCATAGCACAATGATGACATATACATGCATATAGTGTTAGCCCAAAAATAACTAATTAAGAGGGGGGTGAATTGGTTTCTAAAACTTTTTCGAATAATTAATTAAAATTACGTAAGTTAAAAACACGTTGATAAATTAATAATCGTAGGCAAGTTCAAGCAAGTAGATCAACCAGATAATAAGTGCAAATATGCAAGCGATAAGTAAAAGGGAGAGATGATGCAAACAATATGTTTATGGAGGTTCGATCCCATAGTCCAAGAATAACTAACCAAGAGTGGGTGAATTGGTTTTTAAAACTTTTTCGAATATTTAACTAAAATCACGCGAGTTAAAAACACGTTGATAAATTAATAATCGTAGGCAAGTTTAAGCAAGTAGATCAATCAAATAATAAGTGCAAATATGAAAGCGATACGTAAAATGAAAAGAAGATACAAACGATATAATTATGAAAGTTCGATCCAAAGCAATGATCTACGTCCTCCGTTACCAAACTCTCCGGTACGAGTAAGGCTTTTTCATTATATTGATTGACTTGTGGTGCAATACAATATTTTACAATACTTCTGATAACTTACAAACAATGAGTATCGATCCTTATATAATGTTAAGATTTACAGGATCTCAACACGACCCACACTATTGAGTTTTACGGGACCTTAATATGACTCACACGGTGACTTACAATAAGGAGCATCGATCCTTATACAATGTTGAGCTTTACGGAACCTCAACACGACCCACACTATTAAGCTTTATGGACCTCAATATGACACACACACTGACTTACAATAAAGAGTATCGATTCTTATACAATATTGATTTTTAAAGGACTTCAACATGGTCCACAATTCAAATAAATTTTGCAAATGAAATCTTCTCTTTTTAATGAATGATAATTCAAAATTGAGTACAAGAAGAGAAGTAGGCTAACACTTTAATAGATAGCAATGAATGAAGTTCAAGTGTGATGTTAGAAAAATTTTGATTAATATGATAATCAAAACTTAGATTCAATCAATCAAAGTGTTTCAATGAGAAGATGAAAAAATAAATACAATGTAGGTTAAAAAATCCGAATGATTGTAATAAATTAAGTGGTAGAGAGAAATGAGAAACTTTGATGAATAAGATTGATTTTTCAAGTTTGATTCAATCAACCAAAGTTTTAATATGAAAAAGTAGAAAAATTTATACAATGTAAATACCAAGAACTTCTTCAAAAATATATTTTTCTTTTAAGATAGATATAAATAAGTTAAGCAAAAAGAGAAATGAAAAACTTTGATGAGAGAAATGATTTTCAAAGATAAGATCAATCAAAAGTTTTTTCAAAATAAATAAATTGAAAAAGATAAATAAAGAGTAAAGATCAAATATTTTATCTCAAAAGAAACTCTTTATAATGCTTTTAGAAGTATGTCTTTTGAATGGAAGAAGATGTGGTATTTATAGCAGTGCAACAGCAAAAAATTTGTCCAATCGAATGACCCGTAACGGACGTCCGCTACAGTATCAGGTGGTCAACTAGCAGTTGCGTCAGAAAATCAAAACAGTTGAATTTTTTACCGTTGGCGCTAAAACTATCATATCGGACGTCCGGTACGATTGGCGCTAAAACTATCATATCGGACGTCCGGTACGACTGTTTTGCATCGAAACGTCCTTATTTTAATTTTTAACAAATGTAAGTACTTGATAGACGTTTTAAAAATATTTTTCAAGATAAGTAACACTTTTCAAATATCAGTTTGAGATTTTTACCTTTGAAAAATAATCTTTATGCAAACATTTTTGTATCGTGATTTTTTGTGCGAAAAATCAATTTTGAGCTTGTCACGATTCATTGTCAAGTACTAAAATGTTTTACCTTTACATATGAGTATAAAAAGTCTAAGCGCTTCGTTTTGAACGTCTTGACGTGTATGTTTGACTGTACTTCGACTTTTATCTCGATTCTTGTTGAGGCATCTTTTTGCGAGTTTTTCAATATCAATCATCATAGTCTCGTTTGATCAATTTTATTTCCATGTGCAAATCACTTGCTCTCGAACTTCGTATCTTCAATTTTATTGATTGCAATAATCACTATAAACATTTGAAATCAATTTATTAGAAATAAATTCAATTTATTTGTGATAATCAAAACTAGACGTCAACTATAGGTCAACATATAGAAACAACAATACATAACATATTGTATAATCACATATATATGAGCATATTATACTACGGATACTATTGTTTTACACTATAGTTAAAGTACTACCTAACTCTCTCATTACTTATCCTAGCATTCAAGGTCTCATTTACTCCACATCTCATACTAATTATTCACTTAAAGTCCAAAGCAACCAATAAATCATGGGCGGATGTAGGGGGATGGGCCGAGCTATAGCCCGATCTAGTCCTAGGCCCATTTAATTTTTCAGATGTAATTTTTTTTTATGTAAAACCAATATTTTTATGTGTAATTTTTTTTTTTTATTTAGTTCGACTTGAAGTTTTTTTAGTCCGATCTTGAATCTAGTTCTGGATCCGCCCCTGCCAACAATGATTCTGTAAATTGTACTTAGGATTAAATTCCATCGAAGACATAGGAACCAACGCGCCGAACATGGGGAGAAAATAGAGGGTCAAGATTGATATGAAGATCTCAACAGGGCATATAAACTATGAAAAGCCTATCGAATTAAAAGTCCAACACATTTTATTGATCCCAATTCAGAGCTTTCTAAAAAAATTATGCATGTTTACTTTTTGTTGATGTTTTTAGATCTTGACAATATTTAAACTAATGCTATAGTCTAGGTGTAAATTTGTTACATTGATAACCTTGTCCTAGTGCAGAAGAGCATTTTCCAGTGATGGACGCTCAACGGGAAGTACTAGTTTCTTCCAAACTTGGCCTTAGGCCAAAACAGATCTTTGCTTTTCATCTTCCTTTATTTCAAGATTTTAATTTTTTCTCTATTATCTTCCATTTACTTGTGAGATTTGGCCTTGTCAGTTTCTTTTTTACGTATTCGAGTTTCTTGAAACTTGATTATGGAAAGATCATTTCATAAGTGGTGACTAAAAAAGCCTCACCCTTCAATTGTAACATGGTGATTAGTTTCAAAATACCGTTAAATTACCAAAAGATATCATTTTCACACGAATAATGTTATTTAGCCCCCCACTAGGTAAATCCTTATATGGTGTGGTATGTGATGTGTCGTGAAATGATACGATCAGTTAAATGTATGAATATAAAACATACTTGTTGATAAGAATGTCACATCATATGAAGATAATCCTGACGAGGATAAATAGCATTACTCTTTTCACATTTGAAATTTGAACACACTCTAAAAAAGTTAGAAATAACGAGTAATTAATATAATGAGCTTTTTAGGGAAAAAAATTATAATGAGATTAGAAAATGAGTATTGGATCAAAGAAATTTGTGTATAATAAATTTGTAATAATTATGAATAAGCTTTTAAAATTAATGTTTGACTTTAATTTTTTATAATAATGAAATCCAAACAAGCACATTTGTCCAACCGTGTAATAAATTCTAATGAATATAAATAGGCTCCCTAGGAGTAGCTTTTGTCATCCCAAATTGTTCTAAATAGGCTCACTTGGAAAATGAATAATTTTGCAGGTAAGCAATATTCCTTTTTTTTTTTCTAAATTATTTGGTCTTTATATTGAATTATTGACTATTATATAGATCTTTTTTAGTTTTTTCAACGGTTATAACGACCGTCCAATAAAATTAATATCATTAATTAGCACTATAACATTCTATGACACCGTAGATCATAAAAAATAAGTAGCATTTTGTGATCGTTTTTAAGATCACATAAGGCTAAAAAGTTTTTCTTTAACGTTTATAATGATCATTTAACGTTCATTAATTAACACTCCGCATATAGAGTAGATCGTCATAAATATATAGCATTTTATTATCCTTTTTAAGATCACAAAACCCTAAATCACGTGGTATATATATGTTGTTCGAGACACAAATTGAAATATATCGCAACACTAAAAATAAGAAAGTTGGAACCATCTTTTCATCGTATATCATTAACATTTCTTCCATTTGATAAGGATAAATATTTCATTTATTTGTTAATAAAATGTTCAGAATGAGTTGATGCAAGATGTGAACATTGATGAAACATCTGAATCTGTTCATGGTTTGCCTACAGAAATTAAAACAGATGTAAGTAAACTTAAAACACCCTTTTATTTGTCCATTATTATATATGTTTGACACTTCAATTTTCTGTGTACAATATTATTAGGAAGAAAGCAACAAAGACTTGGAACCACATGATTATCAGGTCAATAATGTCGTCGTTCCTTCAACTAGTGAACAACCAAGGTAAGGCATACTTTTTTTTTTTTTGGTAAGATTTACTTGTTATTCTTTTATCATATTTAATTCACTTATTTAATGTTATTACGTGCATAATAAATAATTCAAATGTCTACAAGGCCCCTTGCGAAGCGTCAATCAGAAGAAGTAAATGAAATAAGTTCAAAGAGGAAGAAGCATAATGCTTTAAGAATGAGAGCAGATAATCATCCCGATGTAATCCGGGAAAATGAAGCAATGGCAGCGAGTCGAGGCTCCACTCAAGGTAGAGCTACTCGAAGAAATACCACACCAAGAGCTCCAAAAGAATAAGGATATGGTGGAGTCCATGAAACAAGTTAAGTTATTTAATTATATATAAGGACAATTATGTCTTCTGCAAGATTAGGGATTTCTTGTCTGTGTTTTCTATTTAAACTCTAGTCAAGAACTTATACTTTATTGGTTTCTTTTAATAAATTTATACAAAAATTGGTTCTTCAAAAATTCGATCTTTTCTCGACGATATTAAATTAAGGTGTTGTTCTCAATTTTGATGTTTAAACTACATTGAGATTTGCCAACTAGCTAGATAAATAATTGATGTAAAAAGTTTAGAACAAGTTTACCAATTGATTATTAGTTCGACAAACAAAATATATTATTTTATAATCCATTATAAGTTTGTTCTAATTAATAGTATACAAGTGTTACCATTTACTAATTCCTCAAAAAAAGAAAATAAAAAAATAAATTTCTTTTGCGACACAATGATTATAAATGATCAATCAATTTTGCTGTTCAATTAAAGATAGTGTTAATTAGAACTAGATTAAATATTTAATCCTCGTATGAACAACGATATTTGGATTCACACTCACTTTATTCCTTGTCATGCTACTGTCCACTTGCAGAATATTAGCTCTAAATAATACAATATGTATTCAACGTTATTTTATTGTAAATGTCATATTTGAGTATTCATAATTATTTTTCTCTTACATTCATTATCTCCTATTTGCGAATTATGAGTTATTATATTTCCCATGCCATGCATATGTATGCATGTTTACTCATGAATCAATATAACTTATGCATCACATATGACGTATATTCGAGCTACATATTAATAAAATATCATATCATATCACAAATACTCCACTCATAGGATAATGATAACATATACATGCATATAGGACCAACAACATCTCGTGTAATCACATATATATGCGCATATTATAATATATATATATATATATACACACACACACACACACACTAGTATTTTGTATTGTAGTTGAACTATTATCTACATCTCTCATTGTGTATCCTAGCATTTAAGGTTTTATTTCCTCCACATCTCATACTAATTATTCACTCGAAGTCCAAAGCAATAATCATTCTATAAATCGTATTTAGGGTTGAATTCCATCAAAAACAGGGTTCATCGAGGCTAAAAATACACACAACCCAGAGTGAAACAAGGAATAAGGAGTTTAATACCTATAAACCAACACGCCAAACACGTTGAGAAAATAGAGTGCCAAGGTTGATACGAAGATCTCTACAGGCAAATAATATATTATTAGAAAGTCTATCGAGTCAAAAGTCCAACATATTTATGACAAATCTTTTTTCATGTATTTCTCATATGGTTATAGGGGTATTGATCGTGGCCTCACCCCACAAACAAGTCAAGCCTTGTGCGCGAGTCGTACTACGAAAACCTCATACGAGTCTACTTGAAATCGATGAATGAAAATATAAATTGACGAGCCAGATCGGCTCACCCCATAGGCGAGCGCCAACTGCCTAGCATGGTTGGTCGTCGAGCGTCTCAGCTCGATCCATTTAATATCCCCATATGGTTATAATATGTGAGATTATACTCTCTCTCGTCATCTCTTTAATTTTTGAGTTTCCACGGTTCCTAAGGGGTCATGGTTGAATCTTGTACAACACACCCTATGTTTTTGTTGATGTTTTCTTGGATCTTAACAGACTTTAAACTAATACTATAGTCGGTGTGTAAATTTGTTACACTGATAACCTTGTGCTAGTGGAGAAGAGCATTTTGTAGTGATTGGCGCTGCATGGGGAATACTAATTTTCTTCGAACTTGCGCCTTAGGACACAACAAATCTCCGTTTCATTTTATCGTATTTGAGTTTCATGGAAGATTTACTGAAGATGCAAATGGGAAAGCAATATTACCATTTCCAATTATCTACAAAATTCCTTTGTATCGTACCAATATTGTGCAATGAAGAAAAATGAACCGACTATGGAAAATCATTTCATTACGGTGACGAGAAAACCTTGCTCTTCAATTGTCACGTGGTGTTTTATTTCGAATAACGTTAAATTACCGAAATATTTTTCACGCGAACAATGCTATTTACATCACTGGGAGAATCTCCACATAATCTAGTGTGTGATGTGTCATGAAATGATACGATCAATTAAATGTATAAATATAAAACTCACCTATGGATAAGAATGTCACATCACACGAGGATAAGTCCCATGAAGATAAATAGCATTAATTTTTTCACACTTCAAATTTGAATACATTATAAAAAGTTAGAACTAATGAGTAATTAATATAATTAATACAATGAGATTTTTGGGAAAAAATATAGTGAGATTACAATGAAGAGAATTAATGGATATAATAAATTTGTAATAACAATTGAATTAACGGTTAAATTCAATGTTTGACTTAATTTTTAAGATGATAAGAACGAAACCCAAATAAACACATTTGTCCAATCATGTAATGAATTCTAATGAGTATAAATAGGCTCCCTATGAGTAGCTTTTGTCATCCTAAATTGTTCTAAGTTTCATAGGGTAGCTTTTGTCACCCTAAATTGTTCTAAGTTTGATATATCTTCGCAAGAAAATGAATAATTTTGCAGGTAAGCACCATCCCCATTTTTTTAAAAATCATTTCGTCTTTATATAGAATTTTTGACTATCATATAGATCCCTAAAAAAGTTTTTTAAACAATTACAATGTCCGTTCAAGAAAATTTTAACATTCATTAATTAGAATTGTGATATTCTACGACCCTTTAGATCGTCATAAATATATAGCATTTTGTGACCATTTTTAAGATCACATAAACCCTAAAAAAAGCTTTTTTTTAACGGTTATAACGACCATTCAATAACATTTTATCGTTCATTAATTAGTACTATAACATTCTACATACACGGTAGATCGTCATAAATATATAGGATTTTATGACCCTTTTTAAGATCACAAAACCCTACATTCACGTGGTATATGTTGTTCGAGGCACAAATTGAAAACACTCACAGCATTAAAAATAAGAAACTTTGAACCACCTTCTCGTTGTATATCATTAACATTCTTCCATTTCATAAGGATAAATATTTCTTTTATTTGTTAATAAAATGTACAGAATCAGTTGATTCTTCGCCAGCAGTGGTGCTAGATGTGGACATTGATGAAACATCTGAATCTGTTCATGGCTTGTCTACAGAATCCAAAATAGATGTAAGTAAACTTAAAACTCCGTTTAATTTATCCATTACTATATATGTTTTACACTCCAATTTTCTGTGTACAATATTATAAGGAAGAGACAGAAGAACATGATTACGAGGTTAAAAAGGTTATTGTTCCTTTCACTGCTGAACAACCTAGGTAAGGCATAATTTTTATTTGATTATTTATTTATTTATTCATTCATTCATTCATTTTTCTTAATTAATTCACTTATATAATATTATTATTGTCTAATTAGTGATGAAAAAAGAGGACATGGAGCCTCACAAATGTCCATAAGGCCCTCTTCGAAGTGTCCATTTGAAGAGGTAAATGAAACTAGTTCGAAAAGGGAGAGGCATCATGCCTTGACAATGAGAGCACAGAATGATCCTGATGTAATACGGGAAATTGCAGCTAGTCGAAGATCCACTCGAGGTAGATCTACTCGAAGAACTACCACACCAAGAGCTCCAAAAGAATAAGGAGATGGTGGGTCCAAGAATAAGCAATTATGTTTTAAGTTGTTTAATTTCATTATCTTGCACTTCAATTTTTTGCAAGATTAGTGTTTCTTATCAGTATTTTCTATTTAAACTATAACCAAGGGTTTGTAGTTTGTGGTTGCTTCTTAATAAATTAATAAAAAAAATTAGAGTTCTTCCAAAATTCGATATCTCCTTGATGAGACTAGATTAAAGTGTTATTCTCAATTTCGATGTTTCGCTATATTAAGATTTGTCAACTAGCAAGAGAAACAATTGATGTAATAAGTTGAGAACAAGTTTAACAATTGATTATTAGTTCTAGTGACAAACACAACTTAATTATTGTATAATCCATTTTAAGTTTGTTCTAATTAATAGTTTTCCAACCGTCTCTAGCCACTTGGGACAAGGAGAATTGGTGAATTAATGAGTAATTAGTGTAATTCCTCAAGAATGAAAATAAAAAAATAAATTTCTTCCTTTTCATTCTAGACGTGTTTAAATATGTGACACGATATATTAACTGTTACGCATTATTACTTTCTAGGAGCAGAATTAAAACTAGATTTTAAGATCAGTCACAATTCCAAGTGGTGATGAACAAAAACTTTTTGGGGGCAAATTAGCGTATTTTTGAACTTCAAAAACTCATTTTCAACCACATTCTCTAATAATACTTTTACTACAAATTGAAATTTTATCTTTATCATCATAAATGAATACAACCTAACCGGGTCATTGATTTTACCTTCCATAAAAAACCCATTAATCAATGAATTCAAAGTAATAATAATGAATAATGCTATTGATAGCCAACGACTGCAGTTGTCATAACAACAAAACCAAAATCAACCCATTTCGAGCAAAAGTGACGATTGAGTAAAACATTAGGCAATACATGAACTTCCTCCATCCTACGGTCCATAAAAATGAAATCTTGAATAATTCTTGGTTTTGGCAACAGAGCCTATCAATTTGTTTAAGCTGGTATTTGCCAACTAATCTGCCATAGAGTTGCCCTTTCGCCGAATATGGGGAAATGAGATATCGAGTTGCCTCTTGCAATGTTGTATTCCTTGTAACAGCAGTCAACAAAGGGCAAAATATGATCGTGGACAGCACACTCTCATGTCTGCCATTTGCCGTAGACCTGACTACAAGATCTTCATCTTTGATACTATATTAGGATGAGTAGTAGCTGAACATCAGGGTAATCAATAGACGGATCAAATTAAGAATAACAAGATAATCAGAGGAGATAATCTTCTCCATTATACTTCCATAATATTCTTTTAAAACCCCATAATAACAAAACTGAACTGATTGGCCCTCAA
>CAIGRB010046279.1:124460-145553 GCA_903798255.1 Fraxinus quadrangulata
CCCCCCCCCCCCCCCCCTTTCCCCTTATCGGCTTCTCTGTTCTTCTTCTCTTCATTTCTCTGAATCTATTTCTCTCTTCTCTTCATTCCTTTGAATCTGAATCTCTTCTTACTTCTCTAATTCTGCCCCTCATCTCTCTATTTCTGTTTATCTTTGTTATTTCAGTGTAACCTTCAGTTCAATTAATAGAATTACAGATTGTGTTATTGATTCCCAGCTGATTATATCCAATTGTGTGTTGATTTTGGTTGCAATTTAGCTATTGTTGATTGAATTCTATAGAAATTGAGCTTCGACCATAACAGAGCCGTCCCTAGTTATCCGTTTCCTTTTTTCACAAAATGATAAGAGGGAACAGATTTTTATACAATGTATGATTTCCTTTATAAACAATTCTACTAGGGGAAAAAAAATAAAAATAAAAACTAAACATGTATCCATCTGCAATCAAAACGGTCACTAATTATCCTACAATTATCTCCCGATGACCAAAATTTTTTTTATTAAAAGAAACTTGAAATCCAATTCAGCTAAATAAAAAACAGAGTCTAGGAAGAAATACAAAACAAGAGCAGTAAACAACAAAAAGAAAAGATAAAGGAATGCTGCTTACTTTGCCTTGTTGTTTCAATTTGGAGAAAGTCTCGGAGAGTCCGAGAGTGGGAACAGTGGCGAGAGCGGCCATGGGAGCCTTGAATCTGAAAGGCTTGATTCTCGGAAGTGAATGGCCGCAGCCAGGTTTACTCTGACGGAAAAATGTTGTCTTTAGAGCGGCAGCCATAGATTGTATTGTACCTCACAAATTATCAGTGGGGTCTCGAATGGGCTTCTCATTTGGGTTTCGAAACAGGGAAAACCTGGAATTGGCTTGTGGGTCCCGCATCCACGTAATAATTTTACAAGTAATAAATTCCCTATTAATTAAAATGAATAATTAATAAAAAAAATTATACTTCGAAAAAAGAGAGTAATATATAATTATTTTTAAAATGAAAGGGGTACTTATATCTCAGTGTCCTAGCCTTCCTAGACTGGTTTTTTTTTTTTTTTTTCAATTCCTAAACAAATTATCTTTCTTATGCGTGCTTTATTAAATTTTTTTTTAAAGTCATTTATTTGAATTCAATTAATAATTTTTTTAAAAAAAAAATTCATTTGATTTTAACTTTTAAGTTTTTAAAAGACTTTATCTGTATAAAGGTTAAAAATGATTTTATTTGATGAAAAGTTAAATGTGTGTTTGAATTACATTATTTTGAAAAAATGTATTTTAGAATAATAGATTGATAGAGAATGTGTGGTTGAAAAAAAAAGTTATTGATGTGATATAAAATATTATTTTATTAAAAAATATGTGGTTGAAAATTAGTAGAAAAATGAGAATAAAAATTTTAATATGACACAAATAGGGGCAAGCTTAAATTAAGGTGTTATCTACATATGAAATTACAATCTTGGAACTCATTATTTTGTTGAAAACTTCGAAAGTATGTATGAAGTTCTTATAAAGTTATTAAAATGGCTTGTCTAATTGAAAATTAAAATTATGGAGAAATAGTCTAGTTTTTACATTTAAAAAACTTGAAAATTGTATAATTGATTAATTATATGAATTATTAAGTAAATATAGTATTTTATAAATTTAAATATTTGATATGTATCATTTTAATTATTAAATGATTTTTACACATTTTAGACCGCTTATATATCTCCAATGGAGAAATTCTAAGTGCTATGATTTGAATGAATTGTCCTATGTGTGGACATGGAGACATCCACTTTATTTCTCTCTCGTCACCTCAAATTATGATGCATCGCATTTTGAATAGCTCGAGATTCAAGATGTCGTGATTTGAATTAACGATCTTATTATATGTGCATTTAGAATTGTCCTACCCAAAATTTTTTCTTTTTCAAATCAGATCTAATGAAGATAAATAGCATTGTTCAAATGAAAGCACTCCTTATAGCCTTAGTTCGCACACTGAATATAAATTAACTCTTAACCCTCAATAAATACCTAGAATGCTGCTTTTTAGTAGAAAGTTGATTTTATAAGCTACGCCCATCTAAAGAATTAACTCGTGACATGAAGTTGATTTTTTGAGAAGTTATTTTTGTTAAAAATCGTGTATTTTGAAAAATGTATGTTGAATATGATTGTGGTCCACTTTCAAACAGGGCTAAGTTAGTGCAAATGCAGGCTCCGGGAATTCAAAATGCAATTTTTTTAGTATACGACAAAGTAGCATTACATCATACTACTAAAGTTAGAATCAAGGCCAATCTCCAGAATTTAGAAGCACTAGGCGATTAATTTTTTTGAGACCCTCAAACATAAATTTTTTTATATTCGTAACACTACTTAAATATTTAAACAAATAAAATTTCTACATTAAAACGAATATTTCATGCAATTTAAGAGATAAAGTAGCAAAATAAAATCACTCTCACAACTCGAGAGATTAGACTAGTATAATATTTAACATTCTCATATTTTGAGATGCAAAAGGAATAGGTTCACACGTTTGAGTTATTAAATGTTCATTGAGGAATTAAATATAAAAATGCAAATGAAAAATTTATAAATTAAATTAAATATTTCTTATTAACATAGAGAATATATAATAATTTTTATTTCTTCCTATTTTGTTTACTATGAAGTGATATAATAGAGGTAATTTTGTGGCTGAAGGAAATTGTCTTGTTTTCGTTTTCATTTGTCAAAGTGGTATATTTGAGTTAATTGTTTCAAAAATCACTCAACTTACACCATGTTCATGGACTACTAACTGAATTTTAATTTACTTCGCAATACTCGCTCAACTTTCGCCGTCTACACTCCATTCATCATCGTCAAACAAACAGATAACACGTCCAATGACGCGGCAGACGAAATCCTGACGTGGCACGTTGCTACCATTAAAATACCGCCAACTCAGAATTAAAATTCAAATCATACAATCCAAAAAAAATAATTTAAAAATAAAATTAAATAATTAACCCCCAATTAAAACCCACACAACTGTAGTTTCCCCTCTCAATCAATTTCCCCCAAATCATCCAATCCCCAATCACATAATTTCCTCCAAATCTTCCAAACCCTAATTTCTACTAAATCCGTCTACTTGACCCCACCATTTCAAGAATCGAAGACCATGCACATGGAGGGACCACAAGAAGGTATGTTTCATCCATTTTTTTAACCAAAAAATAGGGAATTTTCACTCGATGTGTAGGCCACCATGTTTTGCGATTAATATTGGAATCGATGGAGATTTTTTTTTTTTTTTTGTAGTGGTATAACCAATTATTCTAACATTTTCAGAGTATGGTTCAGTTCCTGAAATCAACGCAGCTGGAAGTGATGGAAATGGTAACGACCATGAAGTTTCATTGTCGGACAAGGACCAAGATTTCAGTGATTCGGGAAATGAGTTAGACTCCAAAGAGGATGACGTTCTATATGAGAGGAATGTAACTGATGGGGTAGAGTTAGGTTTGAATGTGGATGGGGTGGATAATGTGGTACAAAACGAAGTTGAAGGTGATGTTGTGGATGATTTGGAGTATCCTTCTTCTGAAGAGCTTTAGTTAGATGGTGCATCGGATGACGAGGTTGGTTATATGTTTTCGGAGTTTTCGGCTGACGTATATATGGTTAACCCATAGTTTGAAGTTGGCCAGCTATTTAGGGATGTGGTGGAGTTCAAAAATGCAGTTAGGACTTATGGCGCCTTGAATGGGTACAATGTGAGGTTTAAGGCCAATGTTGAGAGTTGAGCCCAAGGAATATGCAAACGCAGCTGCCCTTGGAGGATATGGGCTTCCAAACTATGTGATATAGGCAACGTCCAAGTGAAATCATATTCTCCTGAGCACAAGTGCAGTCGCGACCAATACAACAGACATTGCAATTACCAGTTCCTGACTCGTTGTTACATTGACAGGTTCAAGGCAGATCCGACCTGGATAACAAAAAGTATTCTTGCGACAGTGAAGGAGGATTTGAAAATTGATGTCACCAAAAATGTGGCGTGGAAAATAAGAAGATATGCAAAGGACACGGGACAATTGAGAAGCAGTTTGCACTGTTGTGGTCATACGTTTCCGAAGTGTTGCGTACCAATCCAGGCTCAAATGTGACCATCAACACCTTCAATGATGTCTTCCAGGGGATATACATTTGCTTCGAACCGTGTAAAACTGGCTTTATAAAAGGTTGTAAGAAAATGATTGGAGTGGACGGTTGCCACATGCGAGGCTGTTTTGGAGGCATATTGCTCACGGTTGTTGGACTAGATGCAAACGACTGCATATATCCCGTCGCGTATGCTGTGGTTCAGAAAGAAAACATACCATCGTGGAGGTGGTTCATGCGACTTGTTGCAGTAGATCTTGAAATTGGTTCTGGGGATGGTTGGACTCTAATGACAGATCGCCAAAAGGGACTGCAGACCGTAGTTGATTAACTATTCCCGGAGTCCGAACATATATTCTATGTACGCCATATGTATTCAAATTTTTTCAGTGCCGGCTTCAAAGGAAAGACTCTGAAAGATTATCTTTGGCGTGCTGCCAAGTCAACTACCATTCTTGAGTACAAACATTAGATGCAACAAATTCGTCAAGTATCGAAAAAGGCTTTCAAATGGTTGATGGAGATGCCACCTCAAGAATGGTCGAAGTCACATTTCAAAGTGCATTCAAAGTGCGATATTCTATTGAACAATGTGTGTGAAGTGTTCAATAAGACACTTTTGGAAGATCGAGAAAAGATGATTCTCAACATGCTTACATCTATTCAGTTGAGCTTCATGAAAAGAATACAAATGCGAAGGGATAGGATGAGGTCATATGTTGGTCGGCATTGTCCGAAGATCAGGAAGAAAGTACAGAGACTTGTTGAAAAATCAAAGGAGTGTATCTTGCACTTTTTCAGGGATTCGAAATGGCAAGTAGAGTGTAGTTCAGGGTCTTTTGTGGTGGACGTTGAGGATAGAAGTTGTGCATGTCGGAAGTAGGAGTTGACTGGGATACCATTCATGCATGTGAAGGCAGTGATTCAAGAATGTTGGAAAGAACCGGAGGACTACGTTGACAATTGCTACACAAAAGAGACATACTTGAGTTGTTACGATAATATTTTGAACCCTATGAATGGGTAACAATTGTGGCCAAAGGTAAATGAGGGATCGATAAACCCACCGAAGTGGAAGGTGCCTGAGAAGGGGCAGCGATAGAAAAAGAGGAGAAGGAATGCAGAGGAAGTTGTAATGCAGGTTCAAGGGAAGTCTTATGTGCGGAAGAAGGGACATGTCAGCATGATGTGCTCAACTTGTGGTGTGTGTGGCCACAACAAAAGATACCAATCCTCTACACATGCCGTTTTGGATGTAAGTTGTTATCATTTCATATCACAAATTCCCGAAAACTAACAATTTGTTCATTACATGATCTAGTTGATGCCTTATTGGCGGATGTAGAATCACAACCAATGAGCAGTGTAGCACCTGAAGGCGCTTCGCAGGGAAGAAATGTGGGGCACGGGCAAGTAATTTGGAAAATATGTTGGACAACTTTAAAGAGATACAAGCTGCTGAGTGGTCACTGTTGCGGACTGCTAGACTGCACGGTTGACGACGTGCGAAGATTGCTGCATCTACATCTTGACAACCAAGTTAACTGGAGGGTGTTCAAATGAGAGAAATATGTTTACCTGTTTGACAAAGGGTAGCTGTGGATGGAGTACTTAACTTAGAATGGTAGAAAAATAATTACCAGTTTGGTAGCTGTGTTTTGGCAAAGAATCAATGTAGTCCATATGCATTAAAATTGGTTTTGGCCTTTGCAGTATTTTGAAACATATATATTGAACTACTAAGTTACTATTTATGAATGAAATGCTTTGTCCTTAAATTTGTCAATCGAACTTTAGCATCCAAGCAATACATATAATACAAGAGGAAAGTAAACTGGCTTCATAAAATATATGCTCATTCCAACACTACAGGAAGTAAACGCTGATTACAACAAAATATTACCATTAATCCACAAGAACAATACAACCACATTCAAACTACGAACATTACTATTGGACCTACAATAACTACATTCAAACTACAAACATTACTACAACAGCTACAATAAGCACAACCGCGCTCAAAGTATTAGCATACCCACAGCTACGGCAAGAACAATCCAAAATGCGATCTTGTATACTTTCATCATTTTGCAAATTCTGTAATGTTCTTCTTCAACTCTGTTCTTTGATCGGATTAACCCATTTATTACTGCTTTGTACCTATCGTTCAGTTCCGAGTTGACCTAAACGAAGAAATTGCATGCCTCCCGCGTTCCATAGGATGGGCAACCAACAAACCTCCGACCGGGGTTCAATGTTGTCCAAGATGTCTTCATACATGCTAAATGCCCACAATAACATAACTTTCGTGGCCCATTCAACCCAGAAGCTTCAGACATGTTCACGCCAATACGGGGAAAAATATTTGTGAAACTGGATACCGACTGCTGCCTACCAATGTGCTGTGAGCGACCTTGCTGGGTTTTGAATGAGTCACATGAAAGATCGAACTGTGAAGAAATTGAGGTTTGGAAGATTTGGGGAACTTATGTGATTAGGGGAAATTGATTGAGAGGGGAAATGACGGTTGGGTGGGTTTTAATTGGGGTTTAATTGTTTTATTATTATTATTTTTTTGGATTGTATGTTTTTTATTTTAATTCTGAGTTGGCGGTGTTTTAATGGTAGTAACGTGCCACGTCAGGATTTCGTCTGCCGCATCATTGGACATGTTAACAGTTTGTTTAACGATGATGGATGAAGTGCAGACGGTGAAAGTTGAGTGAGTATTGCGAAGCAAATTAAAGTTCGGTGAAAAGTCTGTGATCATGGTGTAAGTTGAGTGATTTTTGAAACAATTAACTCGGTATATTTCTTAATTAACAAAAATGTAAAAGTAAAATATTTTAATGATGTCAGATCTGCTTACCTTACCGTAAGGTCAAATTTGTTTTGAAAAAGTTTCTATATTAGTATCAAATCAAAAAAGTAATATATAGTTACTTCATCTTCTATTGGGCCTGGGCTTTATTGGAAAGATATTATTTGGAAAGATCATATCAAAATCTAAATTTAGAGGTAGCTTTAGGAACTTTTTTTAGGCCCTCAAAATTATGAGGTCCAAGACGATGATTTAGTTTGCCTTGGGCCATGGCCAGCCCTGACTATAACAGACTTCGAGAATTCAAAATACGTTGTTTTTAGGAGAAAAAAAAATAGCATTACAGCATACTACTATAGGTAGAACGGCTGGGAGATTAGCTGGGGCATGCAATTGTGTAGGTTCAAGTAGAATTTGAAAGAATTCATGTTGAACAGACTTGATCCTTGGAAATTTATGCAAGCATTGGTCACTGCAGATTTTTATAAAAAGACTTTTTTCAAATTTCTAAGTACTCTAAAGATGCCTTAAAATTTGATTCATGTTTCATTTCTCCCTAAAGAGCTGATTTAACATGTGCCTTACCCAAGAATCTAATTGCATTTGTTTTACGGATTTGGTTCTTTGTCGAATTGCATTCCATATTTTTCTGACTTGACACGACTTTTTTTACCCCTAGATATTTTGTGTTCACTTAAAGATTTTCATTATTGAGATGGGATTGTTCTACTGGAAGCTATGATAAGTTGGAAGTCATTTTCATTTCAATGTTATCGTCGTGTCTATTCAAGTGGAAAGCATGGTTAGACTGCAACTATATACGACTTCTAATGAGGGAAGTAAAGACTTCTATTAACTAGACGAGGTGATATTTGACGAGTGCTTATAAACTATTTAAATTTATAATAGACAAAAAAGAGTGGTTAACAAGTTGTTAATATTTATGGATATTTTAAAATGTGTGGATAAAAAATGGTTCGAGTTTTTATAAATATGAGCAAAATGTAATTGGCCCCGACTTGATACTACATATTATATTCGTCTATTGTTCAATAATAAGTGTAAATGTACACGTTCCAACACGAGACAAGGACCACAACAATTGAATAATAGGTTTCATAGAATTCAATTCTTGTTCTTCATCGATAATATATTAGCGCAAAGCTTCCTTCGTAGAAAAAAAAAACGTTATAATTATGTGGTTCGTCATAAATACAAAAAGTGAAAATTAAAAATTTTAAAAAAAATCAATTTTAATAATAAATGTTTATCGGAGTGATGCAAAAATTGGGCTGAACTTTGTGGGAATTGAATCATGATCCACTGTGAATATGAAGTCTCCTGTGTGTTTGTTAGGTTTTGAAATTATTGTCCAATTTATCAATGCTGTCTACATTTGATTTGATTTTGACTTTAGTTTGTCCACTTGTTGACTTTATTTCAAATTCTGAAATTGCTTTGTCTTTAACGTTCCCCTCAATCAACCAATTAATTGTGATTGGTCAAATCCTGTCTTTCCCAAAATAGTCAATTTGGATATGAATTATTTAATCAAATATTTTTACCTCTCACAGCAAATTTTAAAATTCAGCCAGGATTCAAAAGACATATGGTGTACAATCTATCTTCATTTAGTGACACTCGTGAAAACGCGTCTCATCTCCCGAAAGTTTTTATCGACTTTGTTTTACTATATAAAGAAATTTCAATTGAAAGTGAGCTAAACGAATGGAGGGATGAGGATTTGATCGACATTTCCCTTAACAATAATAGAGATAGCTTAGCTATAGACGGGGACAAGGCTCGAGTCAAATTATATATAATAAAGACGAGAATTGTTTTGATCGATTGCTTGCGACAGCTTATCGATGTTGTTTCGAAAGCTAATTTTATAAATGTTGAATTATTTGGCTAGTTTCACTATGTACTGAAGATCAACGGTGCACATTTTTATGCTCGACGGTGTCCACCATGATGTATCGAATATGCAATTAAGTGAGATGTAGGAGGTAAAGAAAAAATAAATATAATTTGCAGGGATGAAATTAAAAGGGTAGAGCTGTAAATTTGTGCAAAAGCAAGGACCTAGTTGAAAACATAAGCAGAGAATGAGAGAAAAGGGACCCCCGCTTTTCCGCTTACTGTTTGCATTTCTTTCTCCTGTGCTCTCACCACTCCGTAGAAAGTAGAAACTGCTATTTGCACGAATCCTCTCTCTACAAGTGTGTATATATATATGTGTTTGTGTTTGTGTGTGTGTGTGAGTGTGAGTGTACGTGTATAGGCAAAGTCGACTCGAGCATTAAGCACTACAGGCAGTTGTACAAGGTCTCGTGTTTTTTTTTTTTTTTTTAAATATTTAGAGATAAATGTTCATTATTTCCTAAAATTGTTTTGATTATTTGGCCTCTAAGGTGTTTGAGCTGAGAATTTTTGAGCTAACTGAGTTGGTGATTCAGAATTGTGTCATTGCCATGGCGAACAATCCAGGAGAGGCCACGTCCGACGACTTCCTGGAGCAAATACTGGGATTCCCAGCCTACACGGGTGGAGCCGAGGCTAACATGGCGGGAAACGACGCGGCTGCTAGTATGGGAGCAGCGCCGTCTCCGATGATGCTTCAGTTGAGTTCAGGAGACTGCTCGGGTCACCTTGGAGGTATGGGAGTTGGACTCGGTGTTGGAATCGGCAGCGCTTACGGCGGAAGTGCAGGTGGCGGCGGCGTTGGGTTTCCGCTAGGGTTGAGCTTGGAGCAAGGGAAGGGAGGGTTTATGAAAATGGACGATGCCTCGGGGAGTGGAAAGAGGTTACGTGACGGCGTTGTTGATTCCCGAGCTGCCTCTTCTGTCAAAGCGGTAAAATTTGTGTAATTTTATTTGGGATAAATCTGAAAATTAAACTGAAATCAAACGGCGGAAGTGCTGGTGGCGGCGGCGGTGGGTTTCCGCTAGGGTTGAGCTTGGAGCATGGGAAGGGAGGGTTTATGAAAATGGACGATGCCTCGGGGAGTGGAAAGAGGGTCCGTGACGGCGTTGTTGATTCCCGAGCTGCCTCTTCTGTCAAAGCGGTAAAATTTGTGTAATTTTATTTGGGATAAATCTGAAAATTAAACTGAAATCAACACTTCTGTAGTATTTCAATTCAGCTATCAAATTTGTTACTCAAATATTGTTTTGGATTATAAATCTTAACCCGAGTCATTCACGAAAAATAATCTTAATTTGTTGAATAAATTCTATAGATGTTACTTGTATGAAATAAATTAGCAAATTATGTATTTTTCCCTTCTTTCTCGGGAATTGGGATATTGATACACACTTGTCTTGGTGTGGCTATAGTTGTCATTTGGTTTAAAGATGTTTAGACATGTGAAATGGAATGAATTTCTTTCTTGCCTTTTTCTTTTGGATCTCATTGTCCTTATAAATAATTTATTCTTCCTCTTATAGGGTTTCCGCGGGCAGCCCATGCCTGGTATGGCTCCTTCAATGCCACATTCACCTGTAATTCGCCCAAGGGTGCGGGCTAGAAGAGGACAAGCTACAGATCCACACAGCATAGCTGAGAGGGTACGCATAATTGTTTCCTGGAAAACTGCTTCCAGAATTCTTGTTTCACAGATTTATGTAAGATATTGCACAATTAGAGCTGTACCAGGTTTAGTGCCCTTTGGTGGTTTCGTACGTTCTAACTGTCTGCATTCGATAATTTATATGCCTCTATCAAACAAAGTATAAAGTGATACAAAATGTTAGTTTAGAATAAATGTGTGCATGATGATAATGTGGGTGGTATTTTTTATTTATATGATGCTGAGATTCTAGCTGTTCTCTGTTCTAGGAGGATAATAGAGAGCCTCCTCTAAGCAATTATTGTTGCCAAAAAGTAATAATGGAGCTTGGGCTTTTTCTGCAAGACCTCTTTGAGCAGTTGTTTTATTCCTCAACCACACCCGAACAAAGGAAAAAGAAAAGAAATTAAAAAATGATGATGATGATGACACCAATAAATATTTGAATAGTCGGAACAGGAAAATGGGCTAAAAACCATATAAGTTGAGTAAAAAGGTTTGAACTGCAATGGCTATTTGCCATTAGAAGTGACAGAGTGTAAGATAAATCTTTCTTATTGAACCAATTGCAATCTCAATCACTTTGTTCTTTGTTTGGTCTCTTGTTACAGTTGCGCAGAGAAAGAATTGCAGAAAGGATAAGAGCATTGCAAGAATTGGTTCCCAGTGTCAACAAGGTCAGTTATTCACTTATTATTCTTTTCTTTTCTTTATTATTTTTTGGAAACTGAGGTCAGTTTATTATGCTACCATCATCTAATGCATTTTTCTGTATTCTAAAATTCTGCTTTCCTATTGAAGAAAACAAGTAACATACTTAGCAGTGAAAGAAGACGTATCAAGAACGTAATTCCTTTCTTGACATTAACTCCACGTTTTGTCCCTCACATGCCATTTTCTACTTCCTTAATGTATATTTTACCTTAAAGTACACTTTATTTGAGGAGAGGACAGTCCTAAGACACCACGTGGAGTTTCAGACCTAATGAAATATCACGTAAGATTCCCATGGTCTATGTCTTTATTATTAAGAAAAACAGTGCCAATCAAATTAGTTTAGATTAAGGGATCCATGGTGGATTTTCATGATTGTATTCCTGAAATCCAATCACATGAAAGTCCTATTAATGACATAAAATATTAATTTAAATGATTTCAGTGTGTTCATTATGATTTTGCCAAACACAGTGAGCATCTATCTGGGTGTGTGAGCATGTCTCAGTATGCGTATCTAGTATGCACGTACACAACCGTACAGGTTGCAGTTAGGATTGTGAGAATTTAGTTGTATACTCTAATCTTCAAGATGGGTTCTTGTTCATATTCAAATCCAAATGTTTTATGCAGACTGATAGGGCAGCAATGCTTGACGAAATTGTGGATTATGTGAAGTTCCTGAGACTCCAAGTGAAGGTAAAGAAACTTAAAATCCTTCTGCATTTTATTTTTCTGTCTTGGTGACAGCCTTTGTATGATTCAAATATGAAGAGTCAAGGACTCGCTGCATTTATATTGGCACCATGAATGTGGTAGGAAGTTTACAAAGTAAATAGCCTTGCTGCATTTTTCTTAATCTTCTTGTTGTGGAGCATATGGTAAATCTATAATACGGTTCCAGAATTTTCCCTACTAATATATTTTAAATGATGTTACCACCAAAAACCTTTTGTAATTTGCTTTTTATCTCCCAGAGTTGTTGAGATCCATCCTTGATCATGACCTATATGCTTCCTGTACAATGATGACAAAAACCCAATATCCCTTCGCTTTGAACCTGGAATCTCCCGTATGTTTTTGCTTTGAGGCAACACTGTTGATGGATCCATCGTATTTACATTAATTTCCAAAAGCTGACCAATGTGGTTGAACTTACTATCTAAAACCATATTTAAAAATCTTGCTAGCAATCATAAGCACTGAATTAGACAGGACCTCTTTTTGTTTTAATGGCATCACCTCTCTTAGTTAAAGTCTGCTTTTAAAAATTATCCATAAATTGACTTTGTTTACCTTTATACTTATTGAAATGATCAACCTTCCAGGTGTTGAGCATGAGTAGATTAGGAGGAGCTGGCGCAGTAGCACCACTTGTGACTGAAATCCCAATAACTTCGGTAGAGGTAATAAAAAACATGATTTTTCCTTAGACGGTGCTCTTAATATGCTCATATGATCTTTGGCCTTCTTGCAGGAGGAAGGTGGTGAAAAAGAAAGAGCCCAGCCAGCCTGGGAGAAGTGGTCAAACGATGGCACAGAAAGACAGGTCGCTAAGCTCATGGAAGAAAATGTCGGTGCTGCCATGCAGTTTCTTCAATCCAAGGCACTCTGCATTATGCCTATCTCTCTTGCCTCGGTGATCTACCACACCGAACCTCCCAACATCTCCCACTCGTGAAACCCGGTCAAACCCCATTCGTAATCCTCCAAAACGACGCATAAATGTCAGCATCATCCTGTCCTAACTTCCTCTAGTCAAAAGTCCCAATTCAACTCTCACTAGATTTGTTTTTCTCACTCCCTTTCAGTTGAAATCTAAGTCAGATTCCATGGTTCCGCCTTTTTTCAGCTTTATTCAAGGGAGAGTTTGATACTCAATGTTTAAAATAATGGAAACCTACTCTGTTGTCCTTGCTAGATTCTCAAGTAGAGAAGAAAATGTGAAATTGCTCTTTGCTATGCTGTGCTTTTTTATATCATTAGTGGCACATTTGTCTAGTGGTGAATGATGAAAGCACTTTTGCAGCGGGAGATGGAGCTTTCATTTTGGTAGTGGATTTAGGGACCCTTCAAAAGGTGATGAATGCGTATATATTGTAATTTTTTAGTGTATTTTCAATGCAAGTGGAAATGGATAGTTAGAAAGGATAAATGGGTTGTTTATTTTGTTCTAAAAAGTTGGATTTATATTCTCTGAAAATCAATTGTACTACTGGGTCCTATAGGCCGAGTGCGTGGGTTGGTTGCCAGAAAGTAATTTGACTTCTTTCCCTATTCTCCTGTACCATCATTGAAATCAAATTATGGTGAAAGAGAGAGCTTATATGGTTCATAGGCAAACCATGGTTGAAAAAAGCTCCTTATTTAAACTAAAATTTTGTTCATTGTAGTATTAACAAGTATTGCGTACAAATATTGCATGGATCGACTGGTACACTCGTTAACAATTAGACAAGGACAAATAACAAGTGCTAGTTTTCAAAGATTTATTCGGTAGAGATTATTTGAAGGGAAAAATTATCCTTTTAGAGAATGATTTTAAAAATAGGAAATATTATGGATTCATTTGTAGAATTGTTTTATTATGAGATGAGAGGTTAAGATTTAGTTTGAAGAAAATTGAATTTTAGATAAGTTGTGCCAAACAAATACTTAGATTTGATTTAGCCTTTGTTTGGAAATCATTCTTTTGGGTAAAATAGAGTTTTAAATAGTGATTTTTTTGGGGAATACGTGGTTAGAAAGTAAGGAAAAATTTTGAATTTATGTGTAGAATATTTTTTTATGTGAATGTATAATTGAAAATGAGTATATAAATTTTTTTTTTTTGAAATAATGATGGTCAAACCGTGCTTAGCAATCAAAAGCTAATAAAAGGTGACCCTGACTACAACGTAAACAAGATTTTTTAAGATCTTCTTTTAAAAAATTTGCAGTTTTCAATTTAGTGGAAGATGTAGATCACAATTGGGCCTAGCCCACAAACTTTTGGTCTCGGCCTTCCTTTCTTATGGTTTGTAGTTTAAAATAGTTACACTGTGGTTGACACATCGAATTAGATCGTATAGATCACTTAGTATAAAATTATAGTGGATATTACTTGGTGGAGGATATTATGATGGATTAAGGTGGGCTTTGATTTTTCATTCAAAATAATATTATATATTTTACTTTTCTTATTTAGTTTAAATCCATCCCAATTTTAGTATTGTGTTATACGGTTGATAGTGCAAATAACTATATTTTAAATAAAAATTAAAAAAATATTATTCATCTTAATTAAACCTAATACTGTCTTGGTGCACCAACACAACCTTAGATTAATAAACATAATTATATAATATAATATACAAAATTCTAACTTGAGTTCATTTATATGGAGATTTACTTTTTTATGACTTCTACTCTTTCCAATATTGCATTCTTTTTGCAACTTCAAGCATCTCACATGTAGTTGGAACGCTTAATTGAATAGTATGACGTGCAAAAGATTTCAACTTATTTTCCTTCTTTAATACTATTCAATATACGAGTGCTCGGATTGTTCATATTTCTTTGTCGATAGTCTTCTAAACCTATAAACACGGCCAATATACAAGATTTTAATTTTTTAGAAATATTATCGAACCTTACCATATAAATTGCACAAAGTATTCTTGAAATCTTGTATTGTATATTGTATCATGTTTACTCATATAAATACATGACAAATTTCCCGAAACACGAAAAAGAAAAAACATGAATCTCTCTCATTTAGGTCTATTTCGTGCCCTAACTTCGCATGGTAACAGTACTCGACAATACAATGAACTTTATACAGTCGATCAGTATTGATTCTTGGAGAACCCAAACTAAACATTTTGTATTCAAGTTTTATAGCTAAAGCTTTTACAAGCATCCAAGTCCTTTAGCATCAGATCCTTTCATTATTCTAAGCCTTTTGCAAGAAGTAACAAACATATCCCATGGAACATCTCCCACTAACATCCAATCCCCATCTTTGTCTTCATAAGTTGGTGCATATTCAGATCCATTGTACCCTTCTCTCTCTGAGTACACTCCTGAAATATATAAGGAAAAAAAGTTAAAATCTCGTCCAGTCGAGTCTTGTCCAATACTGCATACAAAACGTTCTATAAGATAGTTCGAAAAAACTCTAGATTCTTACCCATAGAGAATTTGAACATGTTCTCCAAAGCCATGAGTAGATCTGGGTAGTTCTTGTAAACCTTAATATCAATCTTCCTTAAATAAGGAGCTCCATCCATACTCACTTTCACATACATCCCAAGCACGTCGGAATCGGAATTCTTCTTCTGTTGCTGTAGAATATTTTTCCGGTAAGATCTCACCGGCGGCCACCCTACAACTTGTTCCCTGAAATCATAAATCACTATCAAAATCCATACCCTTAAAGATCCATACTTACACATATATATACACACAATTATTCAAACAGACACTTACTTTGGAGCAGGGGAACACTCATCTTCATTAGCTGAATTATCCATCTCATCTGAAGATCTCTTGTTATTACTCTTTAAAAAAGAGGACTCTTTAATCTGAGATTCATCGGTTGTTCCCGGTAACCCTAATCTCAACTCAGTCGCCTTCAGATTCATATCATTCTCGTACGCCATCTTTCAACAATTTCCGATCTCTGAAACTTTTTCCGGCGATCTTTCCGTTTGTATTTTCAGGTAGAGAATTTACAAGTTGTGGAGAATGGGATTGATTGAGAGAAGTTTTATAGGAATATTAAAGGCAGACAGTATTTGGGTGATTTATTCTCCGTGTGCATGAATTTCATAACATCAAAATCAACGGTCCCACGCGCTTTAATTCACACGCGCTAATGATAATGTGTGGACGTGAGAAGAACGTCAGTACTGGCGCGTGTTAATAGTGGGACAGGAAATTTTATAATAGATATCTGTGTTGGATAAATGTGTAACATGTTTAAGGCTAATGTTGTTTGAGGAGGGACAAAGGTGGGACAATTACAACCGCCGGATATTCAATTCTGTGGTCCGATAATCAACGGTGGTGATTTGATCTTTAGGTAGGGTGGAGGAGGTTACGTGTGAGTTTTAGGAGTGTTAGATCTTATATTGATGATCATAACCAGTTTAGTTGGACGTGGGCTCCATCGTTCATTGTCCATTTGAGTTAAAATGCAATTTATACACAAATAATGTTATTCAAAGTGAAGATTATCGATAGTCGTGCTATATGACAAATTGTTATTTGATATATAAGTTAATAAAAAATCACTATATTAATACATCAAATAACAAGCTGTCATGTGTATACCACATAGATCGATCATCGATAATTTTCACTGTAAATAACTTACTTTTTATACATCGATAATAAATCAGAAGATCCACAGTCACTTAAAATGATGATAATCATTGCTGATGATTCTATTTGTATATAGTTTACAAATTTAGGCAAATCATTTTGTTTAGATAGATGCCTAGCCCATGTTTGGCCCATTAAATTAAAATTTATTTTTCTCTAACTTTCTATCAATTATATATTTTTCAATAAAATAAAATTACACGTAAATTCAATTTTTTTTTTTTTTAACCATACATTCTCTAAAACATTACTGTCTCTCATTATAACGTGAAATAATCGAAATTTTCCTCTGTTCTCTTCTTTATCCCTCGTGATGTTCGTATTGTCGTCATTTGTTAACATATTTCTATTTGGCACCGACCAAATCACCAAGTGTTTATTAACCATTATTTCTTTACCAAACTTTAAACCAATTATAAAGAAATATATGCAACTTCAAATTTAACACTCATCAGCATGTTTGACAAACTTCATTGCCAAAAAATTAAGATGGGCCGAAACATGCTATAGTGTTAAATTATTTTATTTTCCACTCAATTAGTTGTAACGTAATTTGTTTATTTGAAGATAAATTAATTTACTACACTACCAAATTGATTTCAAAACTTATAAATCTTAATAGTAGAGAAGAAAAGTCACAATGCCTAATAAGGGTAAACAAGGAGTAGAGTTGAATAAAATGGGGATAAGGCAAAGCAGCCCATGTGGGTGTGGGTCTGGATCATGTCGGTAGTTGGGTATTGGCCAGGGCCATGTGGGGTCAAGCTGTGGGACCCAATTTTGAAAATTGATTCCTTTGTTTGATTCTATTCTTTTTCAAAATATATTTTTCTCTATTCTTTTCAATCATATATTATTCAATAAAATAATATTAAACGTAAATTTAAATTTTTTTTTTTATTTTTAACCATACATTCTTCGTCAATTTACTATTAAAAATACATTCTGACCCAAAAAATTGGTCTAAAAAAAGGATTGTATGGGAAGAGGGTGCATGGACATGTGGGCATGTCCATCTTAAATTGCATCATGATCCTCCATTCCCTCCTGTCTTCACGGATATTCTAATAGGTTTTATCTTCTCCCATAAAAAAATTATGATTTAAGTAGAACTAAATAAGCAATTATTTTTGTTAATTTTTTTGAAATTTATTTTGTGATTTGAAATGAATGTACAATGTATTAGTTCGATTCAATGAACATAGAGCTAATAAATTATTTTTGGTGAAAAAACTATACAAGTTGAAATTGCTCTCTCTCTCTCTCTCTCTCTCTCTCTGTGTATATATATATACACACACACATATACACACACACACACACACACACAAGGTTAATTAGGTTAACTTAATATGGTTAGTTCATTGTATCTTAACTTTAAGCTAAGTAGTCATTTACTAAGATAAGACCAAGTACTTGTGGGAATATGCATCCATAAAAATGCGTGACGTTTAGCTTTATTAGTATTATAGAAATGATCTCATAAGTATCGTTATTTAGCTTATTCTAAGCAACAGTGACACAATAGTCAATTAATGAATTAATAAGTTAATAATAATAAATATCAGTAATTAAATAATTCACAAATTAATTGATGTGTCATGTTATTCTTGTTTAACATAAAATAAGCTAAGAAATTGTACTTAAAAGATCATTTTTCTTTATAAGACTCTGATTTAATTATAATTTATACTTACTAATATGCTTCAAAGAAATCAAACTAATGGAAATTTCGCTATTGCTTTTGGTATATCGATAGTTTTATCCTCGAACTTTCGAAAATGCTTATTATAATTGACGCTTATGAGTTGAACGATGCTATGCATTATTAATGGAGATAATCTTCGATATAGGTGACATTGAATCTTCTTATTCATTATTCAACGACTTTCTTAATAGGTGATACTTTTTTACTAATGATGGCTGATATTAATCGAAAGAGTTTCATACTTAATCATATATATTAGTTAAAAAAAATAACATTATATAAATTTAAGACCTTTTATTACTACGTAACTAACCTATCACACTTGTAAGTTGATGAATTGATTTGATGTTTAGTAGAAATGAATATTCAACGCACGCGACCTACCATATATTAGTATTATGTGGTATGTACTTTAATAGTGTGTATATCTCTTTCAATATAAGACCAATCAATCAATTTCTTTACCAACATAGTCTTGATGAATGTCAATCAACATGGAAGCACCATTGAAAACGGTGAACGTAAACTATATATGGACCATCAACTTTCTTGACATGAAAAGGCATGCATTGATGTGTAAATTATTTCACATTTCAAGCTTGAAAAGTCTTGGTGCGTATGCACATATTAGTTATATATAGCTTAATTTATATTAGAAATGTTTGGTATGCATTTTTTTTTTTTTTTGTAAAAAAGGAGATTGGACAATGCAATAAACAAGATGTGATACGTTGTTCATTTCGAGTAGTGGATGCGGTTCAAACCCTTTGATTGAAAAGTGCTAAGCTAAGACTTTTACGCGTTCTTGAGTGATATTTTTTTATTTGATAATAGAAATATTGAGGGCTTTACTTTCCTAATTTGCCTTTGGTTCAATAGCATGACTTTAGATATCCCTAATCATATGATACAAAGTCCAGTTCGAATCAAGTTACAAAATTCAATTCTACGACTACAAGTAATTGTTCGCAAAACAACACAATCCCATCTAATATATAGACCTTAATAAAAATAAAAATAAAAACAAAAACTTTTTGACACCTTTTATAATTCAAGCAAATTCATCCTATCTTCATCTTTCCCCAAACAAATTAAATGGGTGACCAATTTCAATCTTTCCAGATTAAACAACAATTTATGCAGTATGGGCAACTTTGTTTGCCACTTGTTCATGCCAATACATAGCCAACATAGAAATTTGGTGTACCAAGAAACATATTCATCTACAATACCAAAAAGAACAACTCAAGGAGAGTGGAAAGAACAACCAAGGTAACATGTTGGACAAAACACCATGCATGGCAATATGTATTTTCTCCTCAGCCTAACTCATCTTTGCAAAACATTTTAGGACCACAGACAAAAGGGTCCACTTCTTAAATTGTTTAGATCAAACCATTTCAAACTTTTGTGGTTTGTCCATGCCATTCCACTTCTACGCCGCCTAGTTTAAATGCAGTCATTGATAGTGTGTCTGGTACATTGAATTATACGGATTTTACATGATAGTGAAATATGCATAAATTATTTGTTTCATAAGGTGAACTGCACACTATTGAGCAATGTTAAAGATAAAAACTCGACCAGTGCTTCTTCCTACTAAACAAGCATCAAATAGTTTTCGATACCTTTCACGTAGGTCTTGTTCAGATGTAATGTTTGTGATATGTTTCTTACCTTCAATGATACGGAATTGTACATAATCAAGTGACTCTGCTTGATTCATTGAATGTGCTAAATATATTTTACGAATTGTTTAATCAAATCATTTTCTATAATTACCTTACAACTCAATTGGTGGAGCCAATCAAACCTAAAAAAAATTGTTAAGAAGTGAGATTGCAAGTAAAAAGGATAAGGTTGACACTCTGTATAGGAAAAANAAAACTTTTTGACACCTTTTATAATTCAAGCAAATTCATCCTATCTTCATCTTTCCCCAAACAAATTAAATGGGTGACCAATTTCAATCTTTCCAGATTAAACAACAATTTATGCAGTATGGGCAACTTTGTTTGCCACTTGTTCATGCCAATACATAGCCAACATAGAAATTTGGTGTACCAAGAAACATATTCATCTACAATACCAAAAAGAACAACTCAAGGAGAGTGGAAAGAACAACCAAGGTAACATGTTGGACAAAACACCATGCATGGCAATATGTATTTTCTCCTCAGCCTAACTCATCTTTGCAAAACATTTTAGGACCACAGACAAAAGGGTCCACTTCTTAAATTGTTTAGATCAAACCATTTCAAACTTTTGTGGTTTGTCCATGCCATTCCACTTCTACGCCGCCTAGTTTAAATGCAGTCATTGATAGTGTGTCTGGTACATTGAATTATACGGATTTTACATGATAGTGAAATATGCATAAATTATTTGTTTCATAAGGTGAACTGCACACTAATGAGCAATGTTAAAGATAAAAACTCTTCCAGAGCTTCTTCCTACTAAACAAGCATCAAATAGTTTTCGATACCTTTCACGTAGGTCTTGTTCAGATGTAATGTTTGTGATATGTTTCTTACCTTCAATGATACGGAATTGTACATAATCAAGTGACTCTGCTTGATTCATTGAATGTGCTAAATATATTTTACGAATTGTTTAATCAAATCATTTTCTATAATTACCTTACAACTCAATTGGTGGAGCCAATCAAACCTAAAAAAAATTGTTAAGAAGTGAGATTGCAAGTAAAAAGGATAAGGTTGACACTCTGTATAGGAAAAAGGACAAAAGATGCATTGTAAGGGATCCTA
>CAIGRB010046279.1:146693-161614 GCA_903798255.1 Fraxinus quadrangulata
ACCGTCCCCCATCCCACTTGTCGGCATTCACCCTTCGCCGACATCCCTTCGACCTCCACCCCGTCGGCGGCTTCTTCAACAACGTCCGGGTTCGTCGGTGACTAGGACAGAGCAGTGCTAGTATAATTAAAAACGTTTTTTTAATTAAAAATTGAAAAAACAGCTCTTGATGTAATTTATAGAGTACTTACCAAAGCAAATAATTTGAATTCTCACCGTCGAAATTTTGTTAATTGAATTTGTGACCAGTTTCGATAACTGAGGTCGGAGAAATCAATGGAACATGACTGTATCTTTTGAATTCGTGACTCGTGACATGTGACATGTAACCTTATCCAATGCATGTGACCAAATCTCTTGGATATGTGAAATGTGACATAAACCAATGGTCTATGACCAAATCTTTTGAATTGGTGACATGTGACCTATTGCCTGATTTAACAGCCCGTGAACAAATCTCTTGGATCTGTGAACAAATCTTTTGAATTCGTGACACGTGACCTATACACTTTGACATGTGCCATGTTATATATAACCTTAACTTGATCTTATGACATGTGAACAAATTTCTTTGATCCATAACCTGATCCAATGGCTCGTGACCAAATCTCTTTTATCTGTGACCTGTGATCTATGCACTTTGACATATGACCCGGGCACTTTGATAGGTTACATATTCAAGATATTTGGTCATAGAAACTCAATTGACTGTGACCTACACACCTCTACCATCTCTACCTATGAACATTGATCCACCACGAACATTCCACCACTATAACACTCTACCATAACCACCACTATCATAATACCACCATCATGACTAGCAACCCAACAACCAAGTAAATCACCAATGCCAAAAGATCACAAAACCACCACAAATCGCTACCAAACTTTCACAAAAACTACTTCCAACCACCACTTCAAGCAACTCATCCCATGTCTACCAAAACCAAGACCATCGCCTGCAACAACAAAACCACTACCGCTTGCATTACCACCAATAGAACCGCTACTGCCATCATCACCCACAAACCACTTTCATCACCATCGTTTCCATAACATCAACAATAGTAAAAAAATACCAAAAAACTAGAGTAACCTCATATCTACAAGCAGCTACTTCGATTTAAGGTGGGCCCCTATGAGCAACGACAGCGAACTGAACGCTGATTTGAATAACCCAAGACCTAGACCCGTAAGAGGCCACCCTGATATGAACGCTACTGTGCGCGACCTCGCGCCGAAGCTCTGATGATGGTGGTGCAAGAATGAGAGAGAGAGAGAGAGAGAGAGAATATAATTCGGGGTTTTGTTAATACCCGATTTATGCTCAAATATACTTAATACCTGATTTTAGAATTGTCATCTTTAAATACCCGTTGTGGTGTAATTTCCACTATTTTTATAATACATTTTTCTCTATTATTTTCAAACACACATTTTTCAATAAAATGAGGCTCAAACAGGTCAATCTAAAATATTAATTAGAAGGTTGGGCTTGTAAAAGAAACAAATGCCTCTTTTTATTTGTTTTATAATCCAGTTTATCAAATATAATTTCTTTCTTAATATTAATATTAGGGAAAATTTCATTACTAAGATATTAAGTATGACATATTTCAAATCTAAGAAATATGATTTACTTTTTAAAAAATCAGATATTAATTTAAAATTTATTTATTAAATAATTAATTAATTTTTTTATTAATTGAGTACATTAGGGTTACAATATTACATAATTTATTGTCACAGTTATGTATTAATCACAAATTAAATAAATTAATTGATCACATATTATTCTTTGGTCTCAAATCACAAATTTTACGAGTCACAACTTATTTCATGGTCGCAAAATATCAAATTAATTTATCACAAATAATTTTTAGGTCACAAAATTATCAAATTATATGTCACAATTGAACAAATTTTTAGGTCACGTTATTTATTAGTTCCAATTTACCAAAATTTGAGTAACAATTACAAAGTTAGTCACAATCACACATTCTTATAGATCACATATTAATAATTGGTTACAAATTAACAATTTATTGGTTACAAACACTCCCAACCCAACCCAACCCAAACCAAACCCAGCAGTAGCTCCACCACCACCAGAACCACAACCGTCACCACTAGCACCATTATCACCTATACACAACCACCGCCATCTCCATCGTCACCACGACTAGCAATACCACTACCACCATCATCTCCTTTATCTCCATCTACACCACAACCCCCACCAAAAAAATCACAAACCTGTCGCAACCACCACCGTTGCACACTACCCCCGACTTCACTACCAATTCAAAAATCAACACAAAAAACCACAGCAAACTGATAGAGAAAAGTTCAGAAGACCATTGGAAATCGCCGCTATGATCCCGCCACAGATGCCCGGCAAATGCAACGTTGAATAACCCAAACCCAAAACCACTACATCGTGCCTCAACTCCGCCCGTAGAGGCTCTATTTGCGGGCGCTACATAGAGGCTCATCGCAGCGTTGCAACTGCGCGATGCGATGGCTACTTTTTCGATGCCACCCATCAACGTTGCATGCAGAGGCAGGGCGCATCGAGTACATTATCGCTTCGCGTAGCTTCGCATTGTGTTACCAGAGGTGCCATGTCGTCAGAGTTGATGTTTTGCCGGAGAAGAGGTAGATATAGAAGAGAGAAGAGAGAGGGCAACTGTGGTTATACAGAGAGAGAAAGAAGAGATTGAGAAATAATTAGGGTTTGGTATGGTAGATGGTAATGGGATAGATATGTAAAATAACTTTTATAATATTATTATTATTATTATAATTTTAATCATATCTGATTTTTTAAAGAAAAAATTTTCAACTCTTAAATTTGAACTAAGATCTTAAAAACACTTAATTCATATAATTTCCACTTAATATTATTCATTATTATGTAATTTTAATGATCATGTCATTAATAGAAAGTATAAATGCCAAACGATCGATTAAAAAGGCATAAAAACTTATTTTTTTTGAGCTAGTACTCTAGACTAACTCTTTGATATATCTCTAATTCAAGTAATACCGATCCCGAGGTATCAATCCNAAAGAAGAGATTGAGAAATAATTAAGGTTTGGTATGGTAGATGGTAATGGGATAGATATGTAAAATAACTTTTATAATATTATTATTATTATTATAATTTTAATCATATCTGATTTTTTAAAGAAAAAATTTTCAACTCTTAAATTTGAACTAAGATCTTAAAAACACTTAATTCATATAATTTCCACTTAATATTATTCATTATTATGTAATTTTAATGATCATGTCATTAATAGAAAGTATAAATGCCAAACGATCGATTAAAAAGGCATAAAAACTTATTTTTTTTGAGCTAGTACTCTAGACTAACTCTTTGATATATCTCTAATTCAAGTAATACCGATCCCGAGGTATCAATCCGAATAATTCTATGATGACTCAAGTAACTTGAATATACAACAATATAGCAAGTAAATTGATAAACAATGATAGAAAAATTTGAATTTTTCACTAAATGAATGTCGAGCTTGTTTAGAAAGTTTTTATAAACCGTTTATATTATAAATAAATTTCTCGTATGAATAATCGTTTCACAATCATATGCATGTACTAACTCCATGGTAATAGAGAAAGGGTAGCGTAGGATAGGGTAGGGTAGGGTAGGGTGGGGTGGCCTGGCGTGGGGGAGGTAGTGGGATACCCTGCAGCGGCGCACATGGAAAGGGTTTGACATCCTCCAACAGATTCACGTGCCCACTTTCAAGAGGGCCCCATTGACTCTTATCACATGACATGCCTCTTATATTTTGGGTCCCACCCCCTCCCTCATTTCCAACGTCTGGGCTTATGCACATATATTTAGGTAATTTATTAAAATAATTAAATAAATTTAGATTTTATTAGATACAATTTTTTAATAATTGAAGTAATGTAACTTAAATTTTATTCAATTTTTTAATATAAAATATATGTTGACTTATTGCAAGATGGTAAACAATTTACTATATTAACATATACAAACTTGATCTATGAGAATTTTTTGGATTTAATTATTACTTATAATTCAAGCTCTTCAAGCAGTCCCAATTCTAACCACTATCTTGAATAATTTTCATTTATAATAAAAAAAAATATCTTCTTTATTTTTGCCAATTCGAAGGAGACAAATTGGATTATCTAATCCAATTTGGGGTTGGTGAGTGTATTTTATACTTATTTGGATTTAAAATATAGACACTTAATAGTTTTTTTCAATAATTATAGCCTATTTATTATATATTTCGTTTATTATGTGAAATCTGATGAAAATAAGTGGAATTGAAAGAAATAAGTGAAAATTGACAAAATAAAAAATGAGGAAGATTCAAAGTTTGAAAACTAAAGTGTAAATACTCAAAAGTTATACCGAAACTCACGATGAAGATTCGATAATGCAAGCAGTTAATTGGATGCAATTATAAGTCAAAAAGAGTGAAATATAATCAAAATATTTTCACAAATTAATTTTCAATCGTACAAAAATGTTCCAGATTTTTAGTCTGAGATTGAGACCCCTTTTTGACTTAGTACACGTACGAATTGGAAAAAAATTATTTCAAATAAAATTGTATCCCTTTGAGTTATCTTTACAACCTAATATGAAACACCTCAATTGAATATCGAAAGATAAAATTATGATAAAAATATCGGAGGAAGTGCAGAGTAGACGGCACCACCAATTTGTGCAATACATAGTAGGGGCTTGAATGTATCTGGAGTGCGTTTTGACCCATTTTGAAATCCATAAAACCTTATATTCGACACAAACTTGGAGAGAATACAAATTGTTGACACTTTTGAGGGAGTTCCACACAATTTGGAAGAGAAAAAAACACATAATTATCGATATCAAAGAGCAAAAGCTAGGATTTGAAGGTTTTTGAGATTGAAGAAGATTCTTAGTACAAGATTCAATTCTTTTCACGATCAAATTTCAAGACCCGATTATGAATTCTAGTGTGACCATTTATTTCTTTTGTTTAAGATTTTAGTTCTTTAAATGCATATGCGTTAATTTTATTCATGATAATGTTTTGAATTCTTTGGCAAATTATTCAATAACTTTGTGAATCTATTACAAATCGAAAGGTGAGTGTCAGATTTAGATCATATAGTAAAATACAATATTTTAGCCTAACTTGTAGAGATACATATACTAATTATTGCGATCATTTGATGAATTTTTAGAATTAATATTTCGTTTAATTAAAATTGATTCACATAGATATATGAAATTGAATTAGTTAAATAGACTCAATGAGAACTCAAGATAGATAAATTGAATACAATAATAAAATTCGATCGAATACTACAATAATAATGAATCTTGATTGACGAGTTAAAGAGGATTCAAAGGTAAAATTGTAAGTCTTAACATCCACATTCATACTTTTAAAACCCAAATTCGATAAATTATATACTCTAGATAATTTAGTTAGTTAGAATAATTTACACATCAATCACAAACCTTATTATTTGTTTTCGATCAAATTAAAGTTAAGAATAATTTAATCAATTATTAGATAATAATCATCATGTGAACGATATCCGTACTCATTGATCCACTATATTACCTGTTATGATCCGTATATTTGCGGGATATAAAAATTGACAACAAGGGTTCAAGAAAAAAAAGGAAAGCATCGAAGCAACAACGAATATAACTTTTTGAATAATAAAGAGATCAATTTGAGGAATATGGGGACTAGTTGGGGAGGCATTACTTCAATTGAGATAATACAAAATCATTTCACCTTTTTAGTTGAAACTTTAAGTGGTTCTCAAATATATTTATTTAGAGTCTAAATGATTATCGATCAATGTGGCAATGTCATATTGTTCAATTTTAAAAGTGAATAAAAATGTATTCAAAATTCATTGGATAACATGCCAGTGATTCCACCGACACATAAATTGATGATTATCTAAATGCTTAGATGAATAGCGTTACTTTTAACCATTTTTTTTAGAAAGTCAAAATTTTATGTTGAATTTTATTTTCATCCGACGATCATTACTAACTAGAAAACAAATTTAAGTTCGAAGAGGAGAAAAATATTAGTTAACCGGTTTATTTGCAATCCGATTAACTAGACCTCTTTGGATGAATTGGTCGGTCTAGACCAGCTTTTCGAAAACTATCCAAAAGTGCTCAACAATGTGTGTCGAAGAATTGTTACAAACAAGAAAGTCAGGGTAGATAGAATAATACCATTAAATACTGTGTGCTGAACAAACATCAAAATAAAATTTAGAAAGAGAATGAGTAGAGAGAGGTAAGGGTAAAGTGAAGAGGGCACACCAAAATTCCAAGCACGAATCATTGAAAGTAGGCTACTGTCACCATGTCAATACCCATTCCAGCAAGATTGAATATCCAGCACACTCATTGGTCCACGTGTCACCTTTGTACATAACATAAACTCTCTCTCCTCTTGCAAATTCTACTTCACTTGGTCTCCATTATTGTTATTTCAAAACTCTCTCTCTAAACACACTATCAATCTATTCACTTTTCTTACACCCTAGAAACTCAACAACTGATCAAGAAGAAGAATTAAAACCCTAGAGGAAGATCAAGCCATGGAAGTTGGAGTAATGAAAATGGTGAATAAGGAAAAGTTAAATTTGAAAGAGACTGAACTGAGGCTAGGGTTACCTGGAACTGATGAAGAAATTTTGGGCAAAAATCTCACCCTGAATTCTAATGGAAAAAGAGGGTATACAGAAACTGTGGGTTTGAAGCTGAATTTTTCTGGGATGGATCAAACTGTTGATCAGAAAGAAAAAAATTTGCACAAGGAAAAGACTCCTGCCAAGTAAACTTACTTTTCTTTTCTTGTTCTCGCATGTTTGGTACGTAGTACTAAACTACGGGACAATATCACCAGATCTGAATTTGGGACTTTGTTAATATTGTTTAACACGGTCAAGTCGAGTATATCATACGTTTTATTAGAGTAAATTTCGTTTTTCTTATTTTTTATCTTTTTTGTTTACTAGAATTAAAGCCAAGAGAATTAATATACATCAAAATCAACAAACATTCCTTTAGTATTCTGAAAATTAAGGTTTATAGGTACCATGGCTTTGAAAATAAATGAGTTGTACTAACCAAATGGAAGTTTAGGGCACAGGTTGTCGGGTGGCCACCGGTTCGGTCCTTCCGGAAAAATATTATGGTGGTTCAAAAGAATGAGTCTGAGGAGACAACCGACAAGGCGGGGATGGGTGGCGCCACCTTTGTGAAGGTTAGCATGGATGGCGCGCCTTATCTTCGGAAAGTAGATTTGAAGAAGTACACCACTTATCAAGAGCTTTTTGATGCCTTGGGCAAGATGTTCAGTTCCTTTACAATTGGTAATCTCTAAAATTAATATGGATAAATTCCTTGTCGAACCATTTTGCTTAAAGGTTCATAATATATATTGTAGAAAGATGAATTCGTTTACTTATATCTTATCTTCAACATTCCCCCTCATGTACATGTAGATAGTAGTGGAGCCAGTACTCGGATTCATTGTGGCCTAGTTTAACTACTAAAATCTTGTTAGAAATTTAAAAAGTTGGATTAAAAGAAAGAAGTCGATGGTCTAGAAAATTTTATATTATACTCGGCCCTTATTCGATTTTGCTAAAAATCAAATTTTTAGTAAATTTTAATAAAAGTTGATTAAATGTGTGGTTAAAAAATTGACAAAACTAGTGAATATTATGAAATGTATGATTAAAAATGAGTTTTAAGAAATGGGATCAAACACGGGCTAAATCTTGTATTATATCGTGTTTTGGGGGAGTTATTTCCGTTGTATATAAGTAGGATGTTTTACGCGTAATATTTATCTCTTTTACGGGAAGTAAACCTTGTGTATATATATTTGTGAAATATAGGTACACATAATTATTACTCCACAAGATATGCTAAGAGAAAAAAGGCTTAATCTTTCATGAACATGAAATTTTCTCTCTTCATGGAATTAACTACGTTGTATGTCCGAATTGATCCTTAGGAATGATGGACTTCATGAATGAGAGCAAACTTATTGATCTTTTAAATGATTCTGACTATGTTCCTACTTATGAAGACAAGGATGGTGATTGGATGCTTGTTGGTGATGTTCCATGGAAGTAAGTTTTCAGGTCTTTCTATAAGGGTCGATATGTGTGTTACTCTAATATATTACAACACTTACTTACTCAATAGTTCATTATGCGTCATGGTAACATTCTCCGAGTTATTTGAAACAAATCGCGCAGAATGTTTGTTGAATCATGCAAGCGCTTGCGAATTATGACGGGAACGGAGGCAATAGGACTCGGTTAGTCTATAGTCCATCCTCAACCTCAAGTTGAATCTTATGAATATATATACATATAATATGTGAATGATTCAATGTTATTAATAGTGTCACTCACTCCCGACTTACTATATCACTATTTTATTAGCGACCTATTGATTAAAGTCGTGATTTTTGAGTTTCAGCACCTAGAGCCATGGAAAAATGCAAGAACAAAAGCTAAATCGGTAAATTCCATATCGTCTGCCCTTTCGATCTTTGTGCATTGATCTGAAAAAGGCAAAGCGAAGACAAACACAAGATGAATGGAGCAGATGCTGGATTCTGTCTGTAGTACTATTTTCAATTAATTACTTATGTAATTCTACTTAATTAAATTTAAGCATTCATATAGTGTGGACACAGAAAATAACTCTTCGAACGTAAGACTTGGTTTGTCTAGCTTGTTTATTATTAATTATATGTTTAACAATGTCATAATATTCAGATACTTTTTATATAATAATTAAGTGTTTTGAAGCTCTTGGGGTTGTTTTTAATGTGCATTTTATTTGTTAATATGGCGTAGGGAGAATGGATTTGTACAGATTGGGAGCAATATCATGTGCATATTCGATCTGGCATTTACTCTGCGCTCATTTTTGTTTAGACATATAGGGTAGGAATAAGTTAGGGGAGGGGAGGTCTAGTACAAAAATGTGGAATCAACTCCATTCAATCTTCTTGTCTAGTTAACCGTTACTTGATTCAATACAACTAAAATGTTCACAACCACAACCTCTGGGGAGTGAGGTCGTCCCGCCCATTGTCCCCTAAGTTTCGTAATATGTTGTCAACCATTCTTGCTTCAAATTGACCTAGTTGGCAAGCGATATCAGTTTGCAATAGAGAACAATCCTTGTTGCCTAAGTTAATAAATTATATGTCCTCTTATTGAATTATAATGACTTACTTCAATTGTGAATATCTCCTGACAGTATTTGTATAAAACTACATTGAATCGTTCTTGAATCATAACCCAAAATTAGATCTTCATTATCTAACCAAACTCGGAACATACCATTGGAAAGGGATTCAGTAATTTAGGGTTACCAAGTTTATCAATTGTATATTTACAACAAAATAATAAAAATTGTCAATTTAACCTTAGGTTGCATATGCCATGCCATGTTATTGTTAGTATCATAAATGTGCTACAATCGTGTTTCTATTTCAATTTATCCCTTTAATTTTATTACACTTTTTTGTAAACAAAAAAAAAAAAAAAAAAAGGGTTTATAAGAACAACTCGTGAACAAGAGCTTCATAATTAGGCATCCGCAATATGTACTCCAAACCCTTAATTCGTCCTCTAAATTTATCTAGAGCTAATATCACATCTATTTAATAATGTGTATGATCACTTAAAATTATTTTCATAACTTATAGGATGCAATTTTCATAATTTATAGGATGCAAGCAATATTGCATTTAAATTATAGGTATAGTTTACGTTCATAATACTAAAATTTCACTTGTTAGATAGTCTGAAACTTCATTATTTGAAATATCTGTTTGTTATTTGCTGATGGAAACAATATTATGGAATTAACAGATAATTTGAAGTTTGAACTGTGAAGGCAACATACGCCCTCTGGAAAGGAACAAGCAGATACATGCTCCAATTTTGGAGTAACAACATTGTCGAGGCATGTAATTTATGATGTCGAAATCTCAGCACAGTGGCGTTTCCTAGCCTTCAATTGCTCCTCATCACATGGCTGCAAATGGAAGAGTGAATATCAGAGGCCTACGAGAAACAGACCTATCTAACAAGAATTCATATAATCTCTGACATAGAACAAAAACGTTAAGTCCATTAGCTATGTAAATGTTTAGGGCCGGTTCTTTTTACCATTTTCAAATCGTTTTCTATTTTCGATTTTTCAAAATAGTAAAAATACGTTCTTTTTTCTATTTTCGAAAATGCATATTTGAAAACAAGTTAAAAATTTTCAAAGAAAACTCAAAACGACAAAAAATTGTCATTTTGAGAGCTTGTTTGGGAGAGATTAAAATCAAATTAAAATTGAAAAACTAACCATTATTGTTAATTTTTATTGGACGAGTGGAATCCAATAACGACTATATTTTCAATTTTAATTGGATTTTAATTGCTACCAAACGAGCCTGCGTTTTCGGTCATAATCAAACCAAAATTTTCAAAATGCGTTTTTGGTATTTCAAAACAATTTTTCAAAATGTAAAAAAAAAAAAAAAAACATTTTCAACAATCTCAAAATGGACACTCAAAACACAAAATTCAAAATGAATTCAAAATTTAAAACACAAAATTAAAACACAAAGAGAACAATCCCTAGTTTTTCTCTAAGATCAACACAGCTAGTAGAAGTACGGATGATTATATGAACAGAGTTTAATGTCCAAAATTTCCAAGAGAATTCAGAAGATACATTGAGTTAGCTAATGTATTCCACACTTTTACAAGAGGTTGAAGTTTCACCTGAGGGCTGAATAAATATGGGACACGGACTCTTTTGGATCCATCACGTAGCCGTTTGATGGGAAAATGATTTTCTACAGCCGAAAAGTCGTAGCAGGCCTGCATAAAATATTTGAAGCTCAGATGTGTTAGCCAAATGGATTTTGTGGGAAAAAAACACCAGAACCTAGCAGAGAGCCAATACATTTATACTTCACCTCAAAATTTAGTCAAACGCATTAAATCAAGCTGTGGGTAAATCTTTTATTGCCTCAAAATTTTATTAATCGTAGTAAATCAAGTTTCAGATGAAATCTTCTATGATGTTTGTCGTTTAGCACGGATTGAAGAAATGTAACCGACAGATGTCGTATCTCAGTCATCCAGAAATGATGATAACAGTAGCATAATCCTTTATATTGAATCAAGTGAACACCCAAAGTCAATTTATGGTAATGGGAATCCATGTATCTTAAATCAAACTTGAGAAGTTATAGGGGAAAGATAAAATTAAATTAAATCTGCTTCTACACAGCAGATAGATATATAATATTTTATAAAGGTGGAAAAGTGTTACAAATAACAGATACTTGTCTTAAAAATGTAGTCGAACATTGATGACATTTTATTCTTGAATCACAACTGAGATAGATTAGGTTATTTACCTGATTATGAATGGTCTTGACCAACATGTCTTGGCAGCCTGATGCATGCACACTTTTTAAATTGGGGCACTCGAGTAGCAACCTCTCTGTGGTCAGAAGTAAAAAATTAACCTCAAATTCAAGGAAAATGCTTCAATATTTTCAAAAGGTCACCTCTGGGAAGGGATTTGAAGAACATACCTGGATGTAAATTTCTACAAGAGTTGAGGTTCAAATCAATAAGTTGTGGGCAATTTAGATATAATGCCTGCGTTAAAATTTGTCATATTCCGAAAACAAAATAATATTTGAGCAGGAGAAAAAATAAAATATCCTTAATACAAGAGAAGCTTACATCCAAGCCAGAACAACCCCATAAGCTTAGCTTCTTCAACCGGCTGTGTTTGATAATTAGCTTCTGGTATATAAGGCGCAACTTGCTATTCGGAGTTCTCTGCAAGTCACTATCATTGTCCTCTTCATTAGAGATCTCTGAATTGGGATCACATATGGTCATTCCACAGTCCATGAGTTCCAGACAAGGCAGTTGAGCAACAGCAAATTGAATGCCACCTACAGATTTGCAAGACAGATAAAATTATTAAGCAGATGTTAAAAATGTACTGAATCAATTAACTGCAATAGCATCAGAGCAGAGTTCGAAGATTACTTGAAGTTATGTTGGGGCAAAGAGCAAGAAGTAGTTTCGACAATGTTTCTGGAAAGACATTGCAAATCATTCCAATGCCACTGTCACTGATATTTGACCTATGTAAAGAAGCAGCATCAAGGAAACATTTACTTATCTACTGAAGCAAATAAAATAGCCAATTAGAGAAGTATCCATCAAATTTGCATATTCAAGTAGTTACACCCAAAGTGAATCAGCAATAGCATTTGTTACAAAGCACACAACACTGTGAGCAGGAAATATATGGGGCTCAGAAATATATGGGGCTCAGTTAAGATAACAATTACTTCGACAAACTCTGTACCTCTAAGATCAAAAATACAAAAACAAGGGCCTGAAACGTACCCACTCAGATCAAGCAATTCCAGCTTTGAGTAGCTAGAAGCAATAGCTGCAACTGATGCATCAGTAATCTCAGATCCAAGCACGAGAGAAAGCATTCGCAATCCCCTAAATATAGAAGCATAGGTATCCTATTAGTCAGATTTTTTTATCATTGATACAACTATTTCATGCAGATAAAGTTTGAATTACTCCCTCCAAAAAAAATAAATAAATAAAACTCAAGGACTTGCAGAAAACAATGTGCACAAAAGGTGAAAAAAACACTGCCAACCTCAAATTTGAAGCAGTAAGAGCAAGCACTACAGCATGTGAAAGCCGCATTGAGGCAATGTGGATGTTCTGTAGCTTTGGGCAGCTTATTCCCAAACCATTCACAATAGTGGTTAGATCAGTGCTATCATTTTCTTGCTGAGAAAAATCCAAGGATACCTCCTTCAAGTTGGGGCAGTTAAAAACCTATGCAAAACAATGCATGTCAGTATAGAGCAGCATGAGATTGGATCATATAATAGAAATGAACATTGAATCTGTAGAGGAATTACCATCTTAGAGAGGGAGTGAAGATCTGAGAGCCAGAGAGTAGACAGACTGGTTGAAGAAAAAATTAAACCCCCAAGGTTACAACACCCTTCCATCTTAAGACTGGTCAGGCATCTTTTCTCAGAGATAAACCGACTTAATTCTTCCCTGCATTAGAATAAAAGTTTGCATCTCATCTCCTTCTGGTTGAAATACTACATAGCCGCTATAATCTTAAGATATAATAGGTAATCTATGTCACCAAGGATTATTTGGCTTTAAAAACTCAGATCAGAGCAAAAACTACAAATACAAAAGAAGAGAGCAACACACAGAAACTTCTAACATTTACAACAACAATGCAAAACATATTACTGCTGAAAAATCATGAGATGCCACCGACCAATATTTCTAGACCGAGCACAATGACATATATCATTGACAGACCTACGATGTGATGTGTGATGTCACTTCCACCCCCATGTGAAGCGTCAAAGCATAAGCCAGAAACCTCAAACTCACATTAAGACAATGAGCTTCACTCCATTGAGATTTGGGAAATGTCTAAAATTATAGGTGTTTACTGAACAAGATTAAGCATAAACTTACAGCATTATTACACCATACAACATGGTTAAATGCAGAGACTGTAGGTAATAGAAACATAATTTCTTAATACTGTTAGAAAACATTTATGAAAAATATAAGAATGTGCGAAATGCACGTAAAACAGAAATATAATACTGCATTGAAAGGTTAAATTATTACCCAGTGATTCTATTTCCAGAGGTAACAGATGTAAAGATCTCCAGAGACAGCAAATTAGGGCAGGAGAAAGCAACGCAAGCCAGCATTGTTGTATCCACATCTCTGCACACCAAAAGCAAAATACAGTCAGATTAATTCCCAATTTTCCTGCAAATATATGGTCAAATCCAATATCCTCAATAATTATCATCAATGTATTTCAGTAAGCTCCCAAAAAGATGGGTTTATAGAACCCAAATTTTCAGATAAGTGGCATAGTTTTGAGTTTAGTACTAATTCATGGAGTCAAATTTCAATTAGTGCACTTCCTATTCCGCATTTCTCATTAATTCCTTATATGCAAATGCACTTAGCCTCTGCATTGTAAATTTCAAGTTTTATCAATTAATCCTATTTTTTAATAAACGTAGATTCTTATTTTCATTATGAATTATCACCGGATCCATTTGATAAAACAGTAGATCTGTTCATCAGGTCCATGTCCCTGACCTTTCCATCGTAAGAGATAGTTTCGTGAGTCCAGGACATTTCTGCAACATCGATCCAAAAAGTCTAATCTCCGCCTTCGCCGGAACCCTAAGCCGGAGCTCCTCCGCCACTCTCCAAAGCTTCTTCGTGGTTTCTCTCCAACCCTTACACACCATCGCCGCCGACAACAACCCAACCGGCGGCAGCCTCCTCAACACCTCCCACAAACAACTTGCTGGCAACTTCCCCGCCATATCTGGATCCATATCCAACTCCTCCTCAAAACACTCCAACTCGAGCTCCCCCCGTGAGTCAGCCTCACCGACATCATCAAACGATAGAGCTCTCCGGCTCCCCAGAGGAGGAAGAGGCCGCGCCGCCGTCTCAGACACAGAACTAATACTGATAATCGAATCATCGGCGGCGGTGGGTGTGGAAATTGGAGTGAAGCTGCCATTGATATCTTTAGGTAAATTACAATTATGCCCTTTCTTCGGCAAACCACAACGGGCGCAGTTATAATTTCCCCGCTTTTTACCACGCTTTATTAAAAAAGAAGCGTCGGAGATGGGGGTGGCGGGGTGCGGCTGGTGGCGGTACATATCTGATTCGTGATTTGTACATATATAATAACCACTCACCAATAGGCTAGCTC
>CAIGRB010046279.1:162277-192196 GCA_903798255.1 Fraxinus quadrangulata
CAGCTTTATTGTATTAAGTTAAAAAAAATGGAAAAAAAAAAAAGAGGGAATGAAAAGTAGATAAAAATGTTTATAAATTCTTTAAATTTCTTATTTTTTATCTTAAATTTCAGGATCATTATGGGATGCCAAACAATTCAAAATGTTACATTCTTAATAACATTTTGAAGTTTTCAAACATAATTTTTTACGTTGTTAACGACGCACGAAACGATCAATCGTAACAAATGTTACGATGCATTAGGGATAGCAAAAAAATTCGATAAACCCGATACTTGCGGGCCGCGCCCCGAACAGGGCAGGGATAACCCACTTAATTTGATATCGGGGAGAGTTCGGGGCTGGGACGGGTGCCCCTCTCTGCCCCGTTTAAAATTTTTTTAATTTTTTTTTTTAGAATTCAATACTTTAAATTAAAAATTTCATTAGTTCTAATATAAAATAGCAACTAAAATTATTTGTTGAAATCTAATGAATGGGAGTAATAAAAATAAATTATCAAAAGGTTAAAAAAAAATTAAATGGAGTAGTAAACGAGACAAAGGCCCCCGCCTCGCCTCGCCTTGCCTTAAAAATTCTTCGATATCGTACGCTAGTTGAATTCATAAATAGTTTATGTCATCTTAATGATCGTTTCGAGAACTACATCATAGACATGTCGAATAGTCTAAATAAATATCGAAAATAATTAAATATGCGTCAAACATGAGTGTTAAAAAGTGTAGTATAGTATAATTCGTCTTTTCTTTAAATTTTTTCAATTGTTCTTTATTACTTTTACGTAATAAATTTTTCAATATAATTTACCTCATTTTATTAGAAAATTTTATATTGGTTATAATGTCAAAAAAAAAAAAAAAATCGGACGTAAAAGTTCCTAATAAAGTTTTTATTACTTTATAAGTGTCAAACATGAGTGTTAAAAATCATACCGTAGCATTTGTTACGATTGGTTATTTCGTGCATCGTTAACAACGTGGAAAATTAGACCATAAGCACTTCAAAATGGTATTAAGAATACAATATTTTGATTTCGTTTCATATCTTATAATAATTTCGAAAATTGAAAAAAAAAAAAAAAAAGTGGGCACGTGCCCCCCGGGCCACCCCAGGTCCGCCAGTGGCTGTGCGATCAATTTTGATGACAAATTCTATACATGCTTCATGCTTGGCTGAGATGTGACCAACTTGCATCCTGCAGAACTGCTTTCTTATCTATAGTTATACTGTGTTGCGTATAGCAGTTACATCACATGCATGCAACCTTGATATTTCGTTAGATTAAGAAATCACGTCCCTCGGATTTGGCTATGCGATCAATTCTGATGACAAATTCTATACATGCTTGGCTCAGCTGTGTCCAACTTGCACCCTGCAGTACTGAGTGTAAATGAAGTATTTCCCTCTATTACCAGTGGCAGATTCAGAATTTTGAGTAAACACGGGCGATCGTTGACCGTCCGTCGTAATAAAATATTAAGAATTAAATATAATAATTATTTTGTTAAAACTAAACATATATAATTTTATTATATATATGGACAATGATCATCAAATGACATAGTCGTCACGTTTCTTATAAATCAAAGGAAGTGCATAGGTTTGGATCCTTACAATTGAATTAAAACCACTAAAATGGAATATATATTATTATGTTAGATTTAGTTTCAAAATTCAACAAAGTATTCAATAATCTTCGAATCTCCTCCTTTATTGCATTAGTTTTGTTAAAAATTGTAGAACTAGAAAAATTATACAATAAATTGAATCTCCAAATATATAACCTAAAGCTTTTATATATATAACCTGCAAGCAACTGCGCTACAAGTAATGTTTGAAAATAAAACATATTGTTGCTTAAAGGGCAAATCGACATAACATTTCCACATATTTGGCGAAAGGGCAACGCTATGGCAGCTTAAACACATTGATAGGCTCTGTTGCCAAAACTAAGAATTATTCAAGATATCATTTTTATGGACCATAGGGTGGAGGAAGTTCATGTATTGCCTAATGTTTTGCTCATACGTTATTGTTGCTTCAAATGAGTTGATCTTAGTTTTGTTGTTACGACTATCACAGTCGCTGATTATGAATAGAATTATTCAATATTATTACTTTGAATTCATTGATTAATGGGTTGTTTATGGAAGGTAAGATCAATGACACAGTTGGGTTGTATTCATTTATGATAGATGACAAATTTATAATCGCGAAAGGAACAATTCGAATAACTTACTTTTTTTTCAATGGTAGTTAATAAATTATTAATTTTTTAAAAGTTCCTTGTTTTGTCATAAGCAAACTTTTTAAGGTGAGTAAAAAATGCTTACATTGCTATTCTTATTTTCGAACATCTTAGTAGCCAAGACAACATTCGGCAGACAGACAGTTTAAGAGGCCAAACTGAACTACAATTTAGGTTACAAAATTTGGCAATCTATTTTTTTATTTCATAAAATTGGCTTTTTTTTCTCTACCCCAAAAGTTTATGTTCATCACCACCTAAAATTGCGACCGATCTTAAAATTTAGTTCTAATTCCGCTCCTAGAAGTTAATAATATGTAATAGTTAATATATCGTGTCATAGATTTGAAAACGTATCTAGCCCTTGTCTATTTGGTGGGTATTAAAATCAGATTTTTAATAGATTTCGATAAAAGTTAATGAAATGTGTGATTTTAACGAAATTGAGAGTAACACCTTAATCTAGTTTCATCAAGGAAAGATCGAATTTTGGAAGAACTCTAAAGTTTTTATTAATTTATTAAAAAGCAATCACAAACTACAAACCCTTGGCTATAGTTTAAACAGAAAATACCGATAAGTAACACTAATCTTGCAAAAAATTAAAGTGCAAGATAATGAAATTAATTAAACAACTTCAAACATAATTGCTTATTTTGGACCCACCATCTCCTTATTCTTTTGGAGCTCTTGGTGCGGTAGTTCTTCGAGTAGATCTACCTCGAGCGGATTTTCGACTAGCTGCAATTTCCCGTAATACATCAAGATCATTTTGTGCTCTCATTGTTAAGGCATGATGTCTCTCCCTTTTCGAACTCGTTTCATTTACCTCTTCAGATGGACCCTTCGAAGAGGGCATTATGGACATTTGTGAGGCTCCATGTCCTCTTCTTTCNTTTAGATTTCAATCGATACTAAACATGACTTTATTTAAAAAAAAAAAAAAAAAAATTCTCACTCCAGTTTAATAGCTTCACTTTGCCATCGATTTTGGGGGCATGCTCTGCAATTATTGATCTGGGCATGGGGAAAAAGTTTCGTTGTAGGATTATAAAATCTGGGATTGAGCCTGATCCCTTTGTTGAGACATCATTGCCGAGTATGTATGGTGAAGTGTATTTAATGCTAGGAAATTTTTTTGATGAAATATGGTTTCTTGGAGTTCTATAATATCTATTTTTGTTCAGAATAGGGAGGCTAGTGAAGGCAGTGGAAGGTCCAGAATTTGAGTGAGCACGGGAGATCGTTGACCATTGATTGTAAATCGTAATAAAATTTTAAAATTAAATATAATAATTATTATGCTAAAACTAAACATATATAAATTTATTATATATATGGACAATGTTCATCAAATGATATAGTGGTCATGTTTCTTATAAATCAAAGGAAGTGCATAGGTTCGGATCCTTACAATTGAATTAAAACCAGAATATATATTATTACGTTAGATTTAGTTTCAAAATTCAACAAAATATTCAATAATCTTCGAATCTCCTCCTTTATTGCATTAGTTTTGTTAAAAATTGTAGAACTAGAAAAATTATACAATAAATTGAATCTCCAAATATATAACCTAAAACTTTTATATATATAACCTGCAAGCAACTGCGCTACAAGTAATGTTTGAAAATAAAATGAATCTCCAAATATATAATCTAAAACTTTTATCTACTGTCAACAAAAAATTTGTTCCCGACGGATCGAGCATGGACGGCCGTGGGGGTTCGCCGAATGCTGGGTCCGCCCCTGTCTATTACCATCTTAGACCAACTCATAAATTATGCTTCTGCTGGCATTGTTTTTTACTTATGCTGCTTTATTATGGGAGCTTGAGGGCCAGTTTTATTACCCTGATGTTCAGCTACAACTCATCCTAATCGTATCGAAGGCAAAGATCCTGTAGTTAGGTCTACGGCAAATGGCAGCCATGAGAGTGTGCCGTCAACGATCACATTTTGCCCTTTGTTGACTGCCGTTACAAGGAATACAACATTGCAAGAGGCAAATCGACATAACATTTCCACATATTTGGCGAAAGGGCAACTCTATGGCAGCTTAAACAAATTGATAGGCTCTGTTGCCAAAACTAAGAATTATTCAAGATATCATTTTTATGGACCATAGGGTGGAGGAAGTTCATGTATTGCCTAATGTTTTGCTCAAACATTATTGTTGCTTGAAATGGATTGATCTTAGTTTTGTTGTTATGACTACCACAATCGTTGACTACCACGTTAATATATCGTGTCATAGATTTGAAAATATATCTAGCCCCTGTCTATTTGGTGGGTATTAAAATCAGATTTTTAATAGATTTCGATAAAAGTTAATGAAATGTGTGATTTTAACGAAATTGAGGATAACACCTTAATCTAGTTTCATCAAGGAAAGATCGAATTTTGGAAGAACTCTAAAGTTTTTATTAATTTATTAAAAAGCAATCACAAACTACAAACCCTTGGCTATAGTTTAAATAGAAAATACTGATAAGTAACACTAATCTTGCAAAAAATTAAAGTGCAAGATAATGAAATTAATTAAACAACTTCAAACATAATTGCTTATTTTGGACCCACCATCACCTTATTCTTTTGGAGCTCTTGGTGTGGTAGTTCTTCGAGTAGATCTACCTCGAGCGGATTTTCGACTAGCTGCAATTTCCCGTAATACATCAAGATCATTTTGTGCTCTCATTGTTAAGGCATGATGTCTCTCCCTTTTCGAACTCGTTTCATTTACCTCTTCAGATGGACCCTTCGAAGAGGGCATTATGGACATTTGTGAGGCTCCATGTCCTCTTCTTTCATCACTAACTAGACAATAATAATATTATATAAGTTAATTAAATATGAAAAAAGAATGAATATATAAATAATCGAATAAAAATTGTGCCTTACCTAGGTTGTTCAGCAGTTATAGGAACAACCTTTTTAACCTCGTAATCGTGTTCTTCTGTAACTTTGTTGCTTTCTTCCTAATAATATTGTACACATATATAGAAATGGACAAATTAAAGGGAGTTTTAAGTTTACTTTACATCTGTTCTGGATTTTGTAGGCAAGCCATGTACAGATTCAGATGTTTCATCAATGTTCACATCTTGTATCACTGCTGGCGAAGAATCAAATGATTTTGTACATTTTATTAACAAATAAAAGAAATATTTATCCATATGAAATGGAAGAATGTTAATGATATACAAAGAGAAGGTGGTTCTAACTTTCTTAATTTTAATGTTGCGAGTGATTTCATTTTGTGTCTTGAACAACATATACCACGTGAATGTAGGGCTTTGTGATCTTGAAAAAGTGTCATAAAATGAAATAGATTCATGACGATCTACTGTGCATGTAGAATGTTATAGTGCTAATTATTGAACGTGAAAATTTTAATGAATGGTCGTTATAATCATTAAAAATCTTTTATGGGGTTTATGTGATATTAAAAAAAATTAGAAAATGATATATATATTTATGACGATCTATAGGGTCGTAGAATGTTATAGTGCTAATTAATGAACGTTAAAATTTTCTTGAATGATCATTATAATCGCTAAAAAAACTTTTTAGGGATCTATATAATAGTCAAAATTTCTATATAAAGACCAAACGATTTAGGGGGAAAAAAATGGGAATAGTGCTTATCCGCAAAATTCTTCATTTTTTGTGAAGATATATGAAACTTAGAACAAATTAGGATGACGAAAGCTATTCGTATCTGAAACTTAGAACAAATTAGGATGACGAAAGCTACTCGTATCTGAAATTTAGAACAATTTAGGATGACAAAAGCTACTCCTAGGGAGCCTATTTATATTCATTAGAATTTATTACATGATTGGACAAATGTGTTTATTTGGGTTTCATTTTTGGATTATGTTACATATACATAACGATTGACACATTAATTTACACTCACATAAGTTGGTAGATTTTGGTACGTTAATCTTGACAATACCTTTATCAATCAATTGTCGAATTTTTGGCACATAAAGAGGTGTCAATTAAGGTGTACACTTTGTGTGTACAAGTAGTTTAAACCAATTAAAATATCTCCTTAATTAATCTAAACTTGTGGTTGGTGTTTCTTGGCGTGTTTTTCTTTTCTCTTTAATTAATATAAGTATGTGGATCATCACAGACAGAAGATGTGTGGAACCGTAATTATGAGCCTCGAACCAATTCAATCANTATTAATTACTCATTAGTTCTAACTTTTTATAACGTATTCAAATTTCAAGTGTGAAAAGATTAATGCCTATTATCCTCGTGGCAAATATCTTCTTGTGATGTGACATTCTTATCCATAAGTGAGTTTTATATTCATCCATTTAATTGATCGTATCATTTCGTGACACATCACATACCACATCATGCGGAGATTATCCCAATGAGGTAAACAACAATGTTCGTGTAAAAATGATTTTTTTGGTAATTTAATATTATTCGAAATAAAACGCTACGTGACAATTGAAGGGCAAGGTTTTTCTAGTCACCTTAATGAAATGATTTTTCCATGGTTAATTTTTCTTTGATTCACAATATTGGCATGATACAAAGAAATTTTCGTAGATAATTAGAAATGGCAATATTGCTTTTTCCATTTGCATCTTCATTAAATCTTCCATGAAACTCAAATGCAATAAAATGCAACGGAGATTTGTTGTGCCCTTAGGCGCAAGTTCGGAGAAAACTAGTGTTCCCCGTGGAGCGCTAATCACTGCAAAATGCTCTTCTACACTAGCACAAGGTTATCAATGTAACAAATTTACACCCAGACCATAGTATTAGTGTAAAGACTGTCAAGATCCAAACGAAACATCAACAAAACTTTAGGGCGTGTTGTACAAGATTCACCCATGACCCCTTAGGAACTGCAGAAACTCGAAAATTAAAGAGATAACGAGAGAGAGAGAGAGAGAGAGAGAGAGAGAGTATATATATGGTCGAGATGAGGTGGAAATGAGACCTTAAATGCTAGGATACACAATTAGATATGTACATAATAGTTCAACTACAATATAAAATACTAGTATATATATTATAATATGCTCATATATACGTGACTACACGAGGTGTTGGTGTTCCTATATGCATGTTTATGTTATCATTGTCCCATGAGCACAGTATTTGTGATATGATATTATATTTTATTGATATGTAGCTCGAATATACGTCATATGTAATGCATAAGTTATATTGATTCATCAGTTTGCACATGCGTACATATGCATGGCATGAAAGAAAGATAATCACTCATAATTCGTAAATAGGAGATAACTAAGAGAAAAATAATTATGAATACTCAAATATGACATTTGCAATAAAATAATGTTGAATATATATTGTATTATTTTGCGTTAATATGCAAGTGGATAGTATCATGACAAGTAATAAAGTGAGTGTGAGTCCAAATATCGTTCATACGAGGATTAAATATTTAATCTAGTTCTAATTAATACTAACTTTAATTGAATAGCAAAATTGATTGATGATTTTAATTATGATTACTAATAAACCTATATCTAATCTAATTCTCCTTGTCCCAAGTTTTTGATTTTACTTTTTACACCTTTATTAATTAGAACAAACTTAAAATGGATTATAAAATAATTACGTTGTGTTTGTCGAACTAATAATCAATTGTTAAACTTGTCATAAACTTATTACATCAATTGTTTCTCTAGCTAGTTGGCAAATTTCAATGCAGTGTAAACATCAAAATTGAGAACAACACCTTAATTTAATCTCGTCGAGAAGAGATTGAATTTTTGAAGAACCTAAAATCTTGTATTAATTTATTAAAAGAAACCGATAAAGTTCAAAACCTTGACTAGAGTTTAAATAGAAAATACTGACAAGAAATCCCTAATTTTGCAGAAGAAATAACTGTGCTTGTATATAATTAAAATTGCTTCATGGACTCAATCTCCTTATTCTTTTGGAGCTCTTGGCGTGGTAGTTCTTCGAGTAGCTCTACCTCGAGTGGAGCTTCGACTTGCTGCATTTTCCCGAATTACATCCGGATGATTGTCAGCTCTCATTCTTAAAGCATGATACTTTTGCCTCTTAGAGCTTGTTTCATTTACATCTCTTGGTCGACTCTTCTCAACGGGCCTTGTAGACATTTGTGATTTTTATTATGAACATAATTACATTAAATAAGTTAATTAAATATAATAAAAGAATAATAAGTAAATCTTACAAAAAAAAAAAAAAAATCACAACAACTGTGAAAAAAATAAATAGATTTAGTTGGCAAAACATAGGAAATAATAATAAAAAACAAATTAGTGAAGTAGACTGAGAATTTTCATTTGTGTTCATTTAAATATATATATTTTAGAATTTTTATTAAAAAAAAAAAAAAAAAAAAGAGTATGCCTTACCTTGGTTGTTCATTAGTAGGAGGAACAACAACATTATTGACCTCGTAACCATGTTGTTCCAAATCTTTGTTGCTTTCTTCCTAATAATATTGTACACAGAAAATTGAAGTTTCAAACATATATAATAATGGACAAATTAAAGGGAGTTTTAAGTTACTTACATCTGTTTGAGTTTCTGTAGGCAAGCCATGAACAGATTCAGATGTTTCATGAATGTTCACATCTTGCATCACTGCTGGCGAAGAATCAACTGATTCTGTACATTTTAGTAACAAATAAAAGAAATATTTATCCTCATCAAAAGGGAGAAATGTTAATGATATACAATGAGAAGAAACTTCCTTATTTTTAGTGTTGCGAGTTATTTCAATTTGTGTCTCGGACAACATATACCACATGAATTTAGGGTTTTGTGATCTTAAAAAGGGTCATAAAATGCTATATATTTATGACGATCTACCGTGTATGCAGAATGTTATAGTGCTAATTAATGAACGTTAAATAATCATTACAAACGTTAAAGAAAAACTTTTTTTAGCTTTATGTGATCTTAAAAAACGATCACAAAATGCTACGTATTTTATACGATCTATGGTGTAGTAGAATGTTATAGTGATAATTAATGAATGTTAATTTTTTTGGACAATCGTTATAACCGTTTAAAAAACGTTTTTAGAGATCTATATAATACTCAATAATTCTATATAAAGACCAAATGATTTAGAAAAAAGAAAAAAAAAATAGAAAAGAAAAGAAAGAAAAGCATTGCTTACCTGCAAAATTATTCATTTTCTAGTGAAGATATATGAATTTAGAGCAATTTGGGATGACAAAAGCTACTCCAAAGGAGCCTATTTATATTCATTAGAATTTATTACATGATTGGACAAATGAGCTAGTTTGGATTTCATTATTTCCTCGTTATAAAAAATTAAAGTCAAACATTAATTTTAAAAGTTTATTCATAATTATTACAAATTTATTATAAAATCCAATACTCATTTTCGAATCTTGCTATAATTTTTTTTCCTAAAATGCTCATTATATTAATTACTCATTTTTGACTTTTTTTTTTAAGAGTGTATTCAAATTTCATGAAAAGAGTAATGCTATTTATTCTCATGGGGATTATCTTCATATAATGTGACATTTTTATCAATAATTATGTTTTATATTCATACATTTAATTGATCGTATCATTTCACGACACATCACATACCAAATCATACAAGGATTTACCTAGTGGGGGCTAAATAGTATTATTTGTGTGAAAATGATTTCTTCAGGTAATTTAACGGTATTTTGAAACTTAACACTACGATAATTGAAGGGCAAGGTTTTTCTAGTCACCACTAACTTTTCATAATCGGTTAATTTTTCACCGATGCACAATATTGGCATGATACAAAGAAATTTTTGTAGATAATTAAGAATGGTATAATATTATTTTTCTTTTTGCATCTTCCATAAATAAATCTTTCATGATTCAAGAAACTTGAATACGTAAACAGAAGATAATAGAGAAAATGAATAAAAACTTGAAATAAAGGAAGATGAAAAGCAAAGATTTGCTTGTTTTGGCCTAAGGCCAAGTTTGGAGGAAACTAGTTCTTCCCGTTGAGCGTCCATCGCTGGAAAATGCTCTTCTGCACTAGCATAAGGTTATCAAGGGAAAAATTCATCGATCAGATTTTAAGTTTCACCAATAGTTTAAAACTAGCAAAAATCAGGTAGTTAACTAATTAATTAAAAATATTTATTATTTAAATACAATAAATTCATAATTACATAATTATAGGTCACAATTTATTTATTAGTCACATATTGTCAAATTAATTGGTCACAAATTATTTCGAAGTCACACATCAAAATTTTTATAAGTCGTAATTTATCTGTCCGTCACATATTTCAAATTTTTAGGTTACAGATTATTTCGAGATCTCAAATCAAAAAAATTATAAGTCACAATTTATCTATCGGTCACACATTTTCAAATTTGCTGGTCACAAATCATTTTTAGTCACCATTCCTGAAGATTGATTGGAAAATAAATTTTGAACAATTAAATTATAGTTAAGACTTAAGTATCTGTCAATCTAGTTGGAATGTACTTAAACTATAAATATAATAAAAGTAGGTGCCAACTTAGTTGAGATGTACTTATACTATAAATATTTGATAATAATAATTAGATTGTCAAGAGATTATGCGTAAACGCATAATTTTTTTTAGATAGCACCGAATTGGGATTCATAAAATGTGTTGGACTTTTAATTCAATAGGCTTTTCAATAGTATATTATAAAGAGCATAAAGAGCAAAATTAGATTGTCAAGATCGAAACAAAACGTAAACGCATAATTTTTTTTAGATAGCTCTAAATTGGGATTCATAAAATGTGTTGGACTTTTAATTCAATAGGCTTTTCAATAGTATATTGTATGCCTTGTGGAGATCTTCATATCCATCCGACACTCTATTTTCTCCCCACGTTTGGCATGTTGGTTCCTAGGTATTAACTCTTAATCCCTAGTTTCGCTTTGGGTTGTGTATTTGTAGCCCCAATGGATTCTTTCTTCGATGGAATGTAACCGTAAGTACGGTTTGTAAAATGATTATTGGTTGCTTTGACTTCAAGCGAATAATTAATATGAGATCTGGAGTAAATGAGACCTTGAATGCTAGGATACGTAATGAAAGAGGTAGGTAATAGTTCAACTATAGTGCAAAAAAATAGTATCTGTAGTATAATGTGATCATGTATATGTGTGATTATACGATTTGTATTGTTGTTTCTATATATATTATTATGTGATAATTGCAGCATGGATATCAAATCTTTCACCTTTATGTAGACTTTGTTTAAACATTTTATTTGTGTCACCATAGGTATCAAACCTTTCAGAATTTATCACTTGGAGTTTGAAAGGATGATTTATGTTAGTTTGACCGTCAGTTGACTATAATAATAAACTTTGACCAATTTTTAAAGGGGTAAAATAGTAATTTTACAATTTTAATATTAAATACAATAAAAACTATATTAAAAAAAAAAAGATAAAAGGCTCGCTCTTCTTTTTCTTCTCTCCTTGACCCATCTCTTTCCCACCCCATGCCAAACGTCGGCACCACCAACCACCTCCACGTTGGTGTCACTACCATCTCATCCACCTCCTCCATTTTCACATTGATTCCGATTTCTATGAAGTGTGGGAATCTCACCAGGTTGAAACTCTGTGTCACTCGCGTAAATTTTCATGTGGATTTTGCAGTTTAGAGGCCAAAGGCATGAATGCCTTGCTCAATAATTGTGAATTTCTTGAAGAATTATCGGTGTGATTGTCTAGTGTCAGTAACGGTGTTGCAGACGAGCCAAACGCCTTCACTTCCCTGATTCTAAGGTTTACATTATCCACCAAAGAGATGAATTTAGGGCTTTGAAGATTATGCAGAGCAAAGCTTTGTCAAACCAAATTATTGAAGTCTTGTGGAATTTCTCGATAACGGAGGCTTACGGGGAAAGATCTTTGGAGGTTTGAAGGTAAAAAATGTGGTGAGTGGGGATGTTATCGATTTGAACGGTTATGGGGTTTTTTTGCAATTGGGCATGAGCCGACAACCAAGTTTTTGGACGGGCTGCTGGAGGTGGATTCTGATAGGTATGAGATCACGAAGCCTGACACCAGCTTGGTTGGGTGATAGGAATGAAGATGGCAGTGAACGGTGAGATTCCAGTGAAACTTCCAGCGACGATGATCAAGTCGGCAGGATTTCGATTTTTGATTTTATCAGCAAATACTGAATTGGTTATTGGGTGGGTGGGTTTTTTTTAATTCTTTTATTTTAATTTTTATATAAAAAATGTAAAATTACCCATTTGTCTTTTAAAAAATAGTCAACAATTGGTCAAACTTTTATTTTTTGGTCAACTATCAGTCAAATTAAAGATTTCTGTCAATTTGGACTGGAGCTGTGATTTTTTTAAAGGATTGGTACATCTGGTGACACAAATGAAAGGTTTGGGCAATGTTTAAATAAAGGTGAAATGATTGGTACCGTAGCTACAATTTTCCCTACTATTATCATTAGTAGTATAAAGCTAATTTTAATTTTATAACATATATTAGAATTAAATATTTGTCTAATAGTTTTTATCATTTTAAAAGAATCAGTTAATAATATCTATTAAATTTAAAACTTATAAAATTGAAAATAAAAGCATAATCCACATAGTAGAAAATTAATTTACTTATTTAAGGGATGATTGCAGCAACGATACCAAATCTTACAAAAATTAGCACATGTGGTCCAAATGGATGATTTCTGTTAGTTTAACTATTAGTTGACCGGATAATTGATATTGACAATAATTTTGATTAATAAAAGATTAAAATGATAATTTTATATTTTTTTAATAAAATAACTGAAATAAAAAATAAAAAACAAACTGTTTCTTCTTCATCCACCCGACACATATCCATCCCCACCCCTAAAACTATCACCACCACTATCAGATGGCTCAATCGCATCCACTCAAAGCTGGAGTCACTGCTATCTCCTTCATCGCCACTTTTATTCCCATCACCCAACAAATGTTTTCTTCACCCTCTTCCTCTACCTCCAGTACAATTTTTTTCGTATTGTGGAAGATTGCATTACATTTCATCACCCATTTTGACCTTTAGGTTTTTCACCATTACTTCTTGTTCTTGCAATTCCTTATTTTCTTTGCCTTTCAAATTCAAAACTACTTTAGGTTGCTGCAATCAATGGTTTAGGTTTGCTTTTTTGCTCCATTCTTTGGTCTCTTGTTGAACACACTATTTTAGCTTGGTATATTGTGCCAATGAGTTTTTGATGTGCCCAAATTTCCACTGAGTTTTAGTAGTGAAAGAAAATTGAATTAAAATTGAGATGGGTCTCTCTCTTTCTTCAGTGCCTTTTTTTTTTTGCCCTTTTGCCCCCATTTTCTTGGTGTCTCTCATTTTGGGGTTTCAAGGGTTTCTTTTTTAGGATAGGACATGTGGGTTTTCAATTTTTTTCTCTCTTCATTATAATTCATGAAAATTCAAATTTATCAAGTTTCTCTATGAGGAGGAGGATGAGGTGAAAGAAGAGAGAGGATAAAAAATTTGTTGGGTAATGGGAATGAAGGTGGCGGTGAAGGAAATGGCAATGGGGCCGACATTAAGTGGGTGCAGTTGAACCGTCCGGTAGTGGTGGTGATGGTGGGGGTGGGGTGGGTATGTGTGAGGTGGATGTAGAAGAAGAAGTTGGTTTTGGTTTTGGTTTTGGTTTTTAATTTAATTATTTGATTTTAGTTATTTTATTATAAAAAAAATAAAGTTAAAATTTTAATCTTTTAAAATTAGTCAAAATTATTGTCAAGGTCAATTATCTGGTTAACAAGCGGTTAAACAAATAAAAATCATCCATTTGGACTTTATGTACTAATTTTTGAAATGGTTGGTAGTGTATGTGACATAAATGAAAGGTTTGGACAAAGTCTACTATTAAATGAAAGGTTTGGTACTGCTGTTATAATTATCTCCTTGTTTAATTAGGATTAAGAATTGCATAACTAGTGTCCTGCCTATAGTGGACATGAGATATCTTGTTCTTCTGTAACTTGCTATCTCGTTAGTATTTTAGACCCCCTGGTGAGGTGATGCCCACTAGGACACGAGATCGGTCCTGATAAGAACTGATATTTTAACTATAAAAATATATAAGTTAAAAGTATCATATGAAAAGTTTTCCATTTGCTAATTCTTAAAATATGTCGTCTAATGGTACGTGCTTTTTAATAATCATTTATTCTGAAGTTTACCGAACACCTAAAATAACTTCGAATCCTTTGACAAACCGGAGTTGGATTCTAAAATCAATCCGAAAACAAAATTTTAATGTTAATAGTGTTTATTAAAGTTGACACAGGATGTGATACATGCAATGTCACACCTCACTTTTTTTTTTTTTTTTGCACTATTCAAGTGACATTGGCCTACCAAAATGAGTAATGATATTTATAGTCGGTCGCTGTCGTAGTCACCTTACGTAATATATATGTGACGGTTAGTGACTTAATACATTAATGTGATAGTTTTTTTATTACCTTATACATCAAATCACTAACCGTCACATGTATGTCACGTAGGACGACTGCGATAATGAACGACTGCAAATATCATTTTTTTTTATCAAAAATGCAAGTCATGTTGGTAACGCTTGCGATTTGAATAAGTAAAAAAGAAATAAAAAGGATAATCGAAAGATCGAATGCAACACTACTCGAATTTTTAAAATGAAATAATCATTGAGATGGTTATACGAAAACATTTTTGAGGAAAAAATGGTTGAACAATATGGAAAGTGGAGAAAATCAGGTCCAATAAAATATATGGTTGAAAACAATTGTAAAGAAACATAATTTAAAAAAAAAATCTGTGTCAAACAACATCTAAAACATATAAACTCGTAAATAGGTTTACATGTCTAGATGTTTCCGTCGTGTTAGTCCTTTTTGAAAGGTATCTTAATGCATCTTACTGCTTAATTATAAAATTAATTATGTCCAAATAAAGTTGCTAAACCATCCAAGAAAAAACAAAGGAATTAATAAAGAAAGACTACATTTATTACGTCTTTACTTAATCAATATCTTACGACAGACTGGTGCCTTGCAACTATCAAATTAATTTTATTTTGGACATAAATTATTTTCAAGCATTCTTGAAAACCGTAGGAAAATTGAACTGTTGGTCCCCAATATATATTCTAAACAGCAAGTTCGTCCTTAACATTTAAAATAGAGCATTGTAACTCTCAATCTTTTATCATAGTAGCACAAGTAGTCCTAGTCAACAATTTATCATCCATAATTCATTAAAAAAAAATTTCTGAAGGATTTATTCAGATTCCACATGGAAAATAGACATAAAATACTCATAGGATTTATTGAGCTAGTCCCAAAATAGTTTGAGAATTTTTTCTTGTATTACAAATATGAGACCCATTATGCTCGTGCTCGATGTAGGTTGGACATTTTGAATGTTGTTTAGAGGTGGGGGTGGCGGCTGAGAGAAACTATCCACTAGTATTACTTGTACAACAATATTGCAAACCGATGAGTATGAAAGTGATCAATTTTAAAGGTCGAAAATGAACTTACTCTTGATATTTCGGGACCAACGTCATAATTTTTCCCAAACAATATGCCAAAAAGGGTTGTTTGTCTTGGGTGGGGGCTATTCGTGTGAAACATGCACAAATTTATTTTCATTTTATTATATGCCATTAAGTCTTCGAGAGATGGGCAAATGCATATAAGATATACCAAGTCCCATCTCTCCCATTTGTACCTTCACCATCTTGTTTTAGTTTTATCAATGGCAATTTCTCTTTCAAACACGGCTCTTACCCGCACAAAACCACACCACCATGGCTTCCAGCCTGAAAACCAATTTCATCTATCAGTGTTCAGCCAAAGATTACAGTACAGAGGCCCGGAGAGATGGGATCAACTAGTAACAAAAAGGCATGGACCGGTTCGAGCCATGTCGAAAGCTAATGACTCTTTGTCATCTACCAACACTGAGGTCGAGAAGGAAAAGGAGGTGAAGAAGAGGAAGATGACCACAGAGAAGGAATTAGCTCGATGCTGGCCTGAAATACACGGGGAGGACGATTGGGCAGGCTTGACTGATCCAATGGATCCATTGTTGAGAAATGAGCTAATTAGGTATGGAGAAATGGCTCAAGCTTGCTATGATGCATTTGATTTTGATCCTTATTCAAAGTATTGTGGAAGTTGTCGATTTACTAGGCCCGAATTCTTCGATAGATTGGGCATGGCAAGTATTGGTTATGATATGGTTGGATATCTTTATGCCACATCTAACATCAACTTGCCCAATTTCTTCAAGAAATCAAGATGGCCTAAGGTGTGGAGCAAGAACGCGAATTGGATTGGATACATCGCTGTGTCTAATGATGAGATGTCGAAAAAACTAGGACGACGTGACATATCCATTGCATGGAGAGGTACAGTGACACGCCTCGAGTGGGTGGCAGACATGATGGACTTTCTAAGACCTATTTCATCCGACAAAATTCCGAGCCCTGATCCTACGGTTCGAGTTGAATCAGGGTTTCTCGATCTCTACACCGACAAAGATGAGAACTGTAATTACTGCAAGCTTTCAGTCAGAGAGCAAATCATAACTACAGTAAACAAGTTAATCGAAATATATCCAGACGACGAGCTGAGCATAACAATCACAGGCCATAGTCTAGGTGGTGCATTGGCAATACTTAGCGGATACGATATCCTCGAAACGGGAACAAATGTAAGGAATGATACAAGGGCTGTCCCTATTTCTGTATTTTCATTTGGAGGTCCGAGAGTTGGGAATTTGAGATTCAAAGAAAGGTCAGATTTGTTAGGACTAAAAGTACTGAGAGTGGTGAATATTCATGATATAGTACCCAAGTCTCCTGGATTGATTTTTAATGAGAAAGTTCATCCTATGTTTTTGAAATTGGCTGAGCAACTTCCTTGGACCTACTCGCATGTGGGAGTAGAACTTGCATTGGATCACAAGATTTCTCCATTTTTGAAACGTGATGCTGATCTAGCTTCTGCTCATAATTTGGAAGGTCACTTGCATTTACTCGATGGGTTAGTCTTTTTTTTTTTTTCACTCAAATTCTATTCTAGTTTTGACATTTAATGTGTGTATGCATGTGCACGAACACTAGTTACAACATAGGAGCACATTTTGACTCGGTTAACTCACTCACGGACAAAACTATACAAGAAAGATCACGTTATCTTTTCAATAATTTTATGATGTCTACCTAATCTCTGAGTAGGATTGGACCCAAAAAATCTGGTAAACAATAGGCTCTTCTAAAAATTATTAATACTATAAATAAATTAGGTTAGTGATCATTTCAAGAAAAATGATGATTTGTCTACAAAGATTAAAAATTGACACTCAACAATGACTTCTACTTTATAATGGGTTTGTTGCTGTCAAGGAATCATGAAATTTCTATCAAGTAAACGTGTTATATTTGGTTAATAATTCTATATTTCACATAAAAAGTCACATTGAAGGGGTCCACAATGGAATGACAATACAAAGTGCACATGTGAGCCCATCCAAAAAGATTAACTATTCAAGATATAAAATTAGGATGAGATCATTTAGGGATTAGATAAACAGATTTCGGGCATATTTGAGACACATTATTTTGAAAAAATGTATTTTGAAATAGTAGACTGATGGCGAATATGTGGTTGAGAAATAAGGAAAAGTTATTGATGTGATGAAAAATATTATTTTATTGAACAATATATGGTTGAAAATGAGTATAAGAATGAGATGTGGATCAAACATGTGCTTCATCATCTTAAAATAGTTAAAAGCTCTTAATTGATTCTTTAAATATTTGATTGACTCTTAGTTTTGAAATGTAGATACCATGGAAGAGGGGAGAGGTTTGTGCTTGCAAATGGAAGGGATTATGCATTGGTAAACAAGGGTTGTGACTTTTTGAAAGATGAATACGAAATCCCACCAAATTGGAGGCAAGATTTTAACAAAGGAATGATTAGAGATGAAGAAGGACGTTGGGCACAGGAGGAACGTCGTCTAGACGATGATCTCCCAAGCGATCTACATCTTCACCTCGAGCGACTAGGGCATTCGTCCAATAATATTTAGGTATATATCATCTATCTAATGAGTCAACATTCCGACTAATGTTTGGTACATGAAACGGAATGTGATTGGACATAATAATGTAATATGCTTGTTTATTATGTTTAGAACTATTTAGATCTGCACACCTAACAAAATAGCTGAGAATAAAAGTTCATACAAATGACAAATTTCATCCCTTCTCTCTCTTAATGACACGGTCTGGTGTTCGACGCATAATGAAACCGGTTTATCATCCAAATCCTAAAGACAAAGAAGTAGAAAACAAACATAATTATCAGACATATGGAAACAATTTGGATGCCAAAGTTTACTTTTCAAGATATAGTAAATACTGGCAATTAAAATAATTTTAAGCCAGGAAACAAAACAAAGAATCTGGTACGGTTATAAAGAGGGAGGTGTGAAAGCTTTAGCTGCTTTTTTCCAATCTGTATCAAGCTGTGGATATAGTTGTATTTGAGAGGATTTCTGAATCAAATTCAGCTAAGCAAGCATGGGACACTATCCACGCTGCATACAGAGGAGATAACAAAGTGAAAATGGTGTGAGTTCGAACTTTTACAAAGTGAGTGTGATAATCTCAAGATGAAAGAGAATGAATCAATTGAAGACTACCACCTATACGTAAATGAATCAATCTCCAGTCATACAATTTGTCCAGAAAGGCTCGGCCTCTTCCTCCTCCTACCCATAAGTGTCTTTATCATTTACATCAAGAAGACAAGTTGACTGTTTCATCACCAACAGCTACTTTGCTCTGAGAATATTCCTTTGCCTGAAATCATAAGTGAAAGGTCAATTTGTAAGTCAAGATGCACTTAAAAATAAGCAAATTTGCATACGACTAAAATGGAACATTATGATCACTGCTTTAGGAACCAAATGAGATTAACTATTCAACAAGGGGATAAAGTGACCCATCAGAACATTGCTCGTTCTTTATCTTTTGACACAACTTACATGTTTATTCTTTTAAAGAGTTCGACAAAGCTATGCTAATAATTCAATTTTTTTAAACTACAAAGGTAATCCTATGTCAAGATAAACATGTTGTAATTGAGAAAGATCTGTAATAAGGACATACCTCGGATGGAGCATTACGAACCTTGCGTACCGGTGTCCTCATGGTTACAAACTCCTCTGCTTCTGTAGGGTGGAGACCCACAGTGGAGTCCAAACAGCAAATCCCTGGAAATCCCATCATGAATTAAAACCTCGTTGGATGATGTTCATTTCATAAAGCTTTTTGACGGGAATGAAGATTAAAAGCTAGCAACCTGGATAATTTCTGGTGCATCTTCTCCACACATGTGCAAACCGGGAACCGTGGTTGTCTTGGCGCATACGAAAAGCTTCATGAAAACCTGATCTGAAAGGCCTGATATAGCTTTTAAAGGCCTGAAATTCGCTGTATAGACATCAACATCATCGTATTCCTTTATTGCCTGCAAAGTTTTGAGAAATTGAGCATCAAAGTGTGGTGAAACCATTGCACATAGTCAAATCCACATCTCACCAGCTCTTCAGTAAGACCAACTTGACCAATTTGTAGCTGAGAAAAAAACTGCCAAAGGTGCAGCCCTGAGCAATACAAGGAACCCACAAACTAAGAAAAGGCTTGAATTTTCCAATACAAAGTGCTTGAGAAATTCCAAGACACAAGAATGAGCGGTAATCTTTCTCATTGTGAACTAAATACATTTTTCATTTGGTCTAGTAACTTATTTCAAATTTTAAGCTACCAAAGATTTCATCCCAGAAGAAAGAGCACCTGTAATCTGGTTTCGTTGGTTCATTAGAAAAAGAGTTTTTGCCAATGCCCCTCCTTCCATCAAAGTAAGTGGGGTCAAATTTAATCTATCGGTAACATCTCCAACAGCCCAAATTGACGGAACAGAAGTCCGAGAGTATTCGTCAACCTGAGAAGTTATAAATAAGCATAAAACAGTGATATGCCCAAAAATGTGACATGAACCCCTTTCTATTATCCTTTTAGGGTGGGGCTGGAGGTAGGATTAAGGGGAAAGGGGCAGGAAAAGAAAATACCTCTATGGCTCCAATTTTTGTTAATTTGTCTCCAACGGTCTCCAAACCTAAATTCTGTCACAGATAAGAACGGATCAACAACTTAGAACTGTTATCCTCTAGAACATGAGCAGGCTACTTATATGTGTTCCACCTGAAATGGAGAAACTGTACCAATGCAGTATGGTAGTGTTCAAAAAAATAACAATTTTAAAATGTTTACAAACAATGAGCTGATAACACAAGGAAAATCTTCACCTTTGTATTTGGTCGACATCCTTTTGCAAACACAACTTGAGAAATACCATCAACTATTCCTTTATTAGTTTCTAAAGATAGTGAACCATCTGATGATTTCAGAATAGCCCGAGGTGACTCTTCTGTGTGGAATTCAATTCCCCTTAATGACATCCGTTGACCCCCTTTTTTGTTATGGTCATGTGGACAACAGATGTCGGGCTCACTCGCGTCCACATAAGCAAATTACAACACGTTTTGATCAAAAATTCGAACGGAGAAGGATGACGTTTATAAACGTGAAAGATGCTTTATGACACGAGATAAAAATATTTGAATACCGACAATATGATCAAAAGTGATTTCATATATAACTAACAATCACAAACAATTCAACCAAAGTAAAAAAATAATCTAAACTCAAGCAAATAAGTATGAAATAAGCAAGAGAGAAGACGGAGTATGGTTTGAAGTGTAAAACAGATGTATTAGCTTCAAATGTTACAAGAATTGCTTATTTATAGAGTTCTGGCCGAAATGGTAGCCGTTGGATAAGAACCACATGGCCTCATCTCTCAGGTCGAAACCTCACATCACTTAATCTACTATGCATTTAATGCATTGACAATGTGTCAGTCACTCTATACCCAAGGCTGACAATTCTTACATTCATTATTACAGATATTACATCAATCATTCGAAAAAATTGCCTGAAAACCTCTAAAAAGCTTCAACCAAAGGGAGCTTTAAGGTGGAGAGGGGGCTTCGGCCAAGAGGAGATTCGTATTGGAGGTCTTTGGTGTGAAGAGCTTTGACTTCTTTTTTGAATTTGCACATTTTTTAAAGTTTAGAACCTCTTTTGTAATTTCCAAAAAGTATTAATATCTATGTCACCATCTATCGTATTCCTATGTTGTCACCTCACTAGTTTGAGTCGAATCAACTTTTATATGTTGTGTTGATACGTTTTATCATTTCTTCTCATATTTTAATTTTTTAATATGATATTATCATATTATCAAAAAAGTAATATCTATTAGTATGTAAAATTGAATAACTAAAAAAGAAGAGTAAAATCTCATTGTGCGTACATGCACACAACATTGACGTTTGTTCTCGTAGCCTCTTCTATTCTTAAGTTTGCGAAAGAATGAGGGTATTCGTATACTTCAATTTAGGGAGTGAACTTGTTTATTCGAGTTGAGGAGCTTAGTTTTACCTAAATGAAACCCCTCTTTGATAGAGTCTTGCTACTAGGTGAAACACAATTAAGGCCCTGTTTGATGGACATTATTTAGCAAAAATAAAGTTTTAAGTAGTGAATTTTTTGAGAATATGCGATTGAAAAAGTAGGAAAAAATTTTGAATTTACGTACATAATATTTTATTATGTTAATATGTGGTTGAAAATAAATATATAGAAAAAGATGGTATCACATAAACATGCATTATAATTCAACTAGTGTGAGAGTATTTTCTGATACCCTTCTACAAGGTCAATCTATTATGTTTGATTTCGTGCAATGGGCATGATGTTAGTAGTGAGGTACCATTGGAATAGTTGAAGAAGACTAAAGTTATTTTTCACCAAAATATAAATAGAAAATGTTTTGATTGTAAAATATCATATTTGTCTTCATGAAAAAAATATCAAAGTCACCCTCCGTCTTACTCCTATTTTGCCACATCACTAGGTCAAGTTGAGTCTCTTTGTATTTTATGTTGATGTATTTTGTCACTTCGTTTCATTTTTTTGTTTTTTAATATGACGTAATAAAAAAAACTATTAATATACAATCCGAATAACTAAAAAAGCAGAGTAGAACCTCGTTGTGCATTCTTGAATACATGCAGCAAAACATTGAGGGTTGTTTTCATGGCCTCTTCTATCTCATTGAGCCTAGTTATGTCTTGCTACTAAGTGAAACGAGAGAATGAAAAATGTTTGCTATCGGAGAGGCATACCGGAGAAAGAAATTGATCTATGTGCATTGAATTCTTTCAAGATAGGAGTAATATATTGAATGCAAAATTGCTTTTTGCAACTAAATCAACCCAAAATGATTGATTTTGGAAAAAAAAAAAAAAAGATTCGAACAATATGGAGAAGGTTAAATCAAAAAATACTTAACTCATGTCGATTCCACAAGTATATTTCACTCGATTGCGTTACTGACTATTACTGACATGGGTCATCTATTACTGAAAATTGCTAAAAAACAAGTAGAAATTGAAAAGTCACGACTGCTAATTATTTTTCCTTCATCTGGTATTCTTCAGCAATCTACCGTATTAGGCTGGTCCGCCATGTAAGCTCTTCCTGGAGAAGGAGCTGTGGAAAATTGAAATTGCCATTAAATAGAAATTAAGGTGCTTATTAGAATTGATTTTTCAGATACGACATTTTACTAGATCAAGTACACACAATAATATTTTGCCTTGAACGAAATAAAAGGAAAAATGTGTCTAATATTTGAGAGGTTCACTAAGGAGATTCGCCCGACATTCTTGAATTCTTGCATTCTCTGCGCATGAATCTTGTGTTGAGGCACAGAGAAAGAAAGTGCTACTAGAATATGCCCATAACAACATCTAAACCAACGGTGGGCACATCTAGCAAACACGTTCAATGCACGATCACACAATAACTATACCATAAGATGGCCCTAATAGCAAGAAGGGGAACTAGAAAAGCACGATACAGCAGCAAGAATCAACATAGTATTATACCATAAGATGGCCCTAATAGCAAGAGCAAGAATCAACATAGTATTACAAAAAATATTATAAAACTTCATGGTCAAAGGGACAGCCCTGAATCGTCATCCTCTTCAAGAGTGGAAGTGTAGACAGTATAAAGAGCCCAAATCAAAGCAAAAACACCCAAAAGGATCCAACCAAGGAGGTTATTGCTCAGGCCAAAAGGGAGGCCAGTTCCCTCTGTGCTCATTCTCTCATCCACCAGAGCCATGGCCGGACCGGACATGGTGGCTGCGCAGGCGGCAGCTGCCATTAAAGATGCTCCCATGCCTAACTTTGAATCACTCTCTTGAGGCTTTCCCTCCATGGAGCATCTCACTTTTCCCATCTTTGCCATCGATGATGGCAACTCTGTGACCAATTTTAAAATGACGATACAAGAAAACATCATATTTTGTACAAATTGACTAATGGAATGAAGGGTTCAATGTTTAAGCACATCATCTATGAAACAAAACTACTTAGAATTAAATTACCTGTCTAATACATTTAGGACATATTTAGTACATAGTACTTAAGAAGGTCCGTACTATATAGTCCACCTTAACCAAACGAGCCAATATGACGAGTTTTAACATATTAGATTGGAAAGTGCTGAAAATAAGATTGTGGAAGGGATTCTCACCAAGAACGGATGAATGCCTCGCGACGGATGCCTTTTGCACGAGGGCGGCACGTGCAAGAGATGAGGTTGCAGTGCAAGCAGAAATGGTGGCCATTTTACTCAACTGGGAATTGAATGAAATGATCAGCTCCCAGCACCACCGCAAGAAGGAGTATCAGTTTGTTTTGAGGAAAGGAAAAGACATTAATATTGTTCGATCAAAATGAATACAAGGAAACCACGTGGCTTGGATAAATAGATAGCCTTCTCATCTGTAAGAACCCAACCAGGTTTTGCCACGTGTAATTTCATCTCTAAAACAACCACTGTTTGTTCTCAAATGGGTCCCTTAGGACTTGGTGCCAACCAGAATATCAAAAGATTCGAAACAAATATTCAGATTATGTACAATAACATCTGCTGGACTGAAACTTTGAAGTCGTGCATTTGATATTAGCAGTTCAAAAAGAGTATTATGTACAAATTATCCTGATATTGAACTGGCAGACGAGACTGGCCGATTCTTGGCCTCTATTATTGCTAAAGTGAACTCAGTTTCTAAACACTTTTGGCCTGATATTAAAAAATTGCAAAGGAAAAAAAGGATAGTCGAAATTTACAAGTAAAATTTGTGGAAGAATGAAAAAGAATCGATAGGTCGTGTGAGGAACGTCAGATTTGAAACTTCTCGTGTGGGGATCTAACTACATGTGGATATTGCACTGTTGTAGGAATGGATGGTCGTACTTGACATGTTTCCTCCAGTAGCATTTGTACTTTTCAAGCCCAATATCCAACCATGGTTTCAAGATTCCATCGAAATGTATCACTGCTGCCTTTCCTATGTCGTCCGGATTTGCACCCGAATAATAACCCAAACCAAGGACATGCCATCTCTTATCTAAAGGTACTGTAAGTTTGTAGAATGTCATCCAGCCGATAGGCAAGCTACCGGATTTCCACAATGGCCTCTCGTTTCCCTGCATAGTCCAAGAAAAAGTAAGCATTAAGACAGTAAGAAATGCAAACCAGGGTTAACCATTTCAATAGATTCTGATTAATGTTGATGAACGTGGACAGATATAACTAGTGCAAGCACGCGAAAAATATTCGTGAAAACAACTGCAAATTTTAACTGTAGGGATTGGGTTAATTTGACGTGAATACCTGTAGTCTATGAAAATTAACATTTTCCATTACTGAATTTTCAAGGGGATCGAAGAAATTCGTCTTTAACTACGAGTTTTACTTTGAACAAAGTTACTAATCAATATGATCCTTTAAGTACGAAAATGCTATTGCAATAAGTCAATACAAAGTCCCCGAACGGAGAAATATGTTCCAATACAAAGCACCAGATAGGCCTCCTATACAATTTACCTATTCTAGAAAGACCCAGAAGGAGGAGGGAATAGCTGACTGGGAAGTAACAGAATCTGTTTGTGAAGGGATGATTGGACTTAATTAGTTAGAGGAGATCTATAAATACAAGTAAAGGGAACTGGAAAGGGAACTGTAGAAATTGGGTAGTATCTTGGAAGAGTAGTGGACCTCTCGAATGTCCATTTATCTTTATCTTTTCCTTATTGTTGCTGGAATAACAGAAATAGAGTTTTATAGAGTGTTGTTGTCTTCATCCATTAGCGTTTATACAATTACAGTAGCACAATATTATTGAAACCAAAATCCGTATTCCGTTTCACAGCATCTTGTTCAGTTTTTATCTTAAATACAGTCTTTAATTCTGGGGAGTTCTTTCTTGCAACAGGTTCCAATGAGCACCCTAAGTACAAGAATAGATACCGTGGACTTTCCGAATCTGAAGTCAAATCTTTCCAAGGTAACATAAAACAATCATTCACGAAAATGCTTAATTAACTACACGAACTTAAAGCAATAAAAATTAGTTAAGACATAATTCCTTACCAAATAGAGGTATTTATGATAGACCCCAGTTAAATCATGTCTCCTCCATTCTTGAAGATCGAACACATTCATCCCAAAAGCCCATGTGCATTCTGTGGCATCAAACCTCTCTGCTACCGTAGGGTCTGTGAAATTAACAAACATGTCCATACGACGGGATGAAGGCATGCCTTCATTGCAAGTCTCAACAGCACCATTTACTTTGCCTCTCATGTCAATGCTCCAAAGTCCTGTCAGATCCCTTTGCACCACCACATCATGGTCGAGAAGCACAATCTTATTCAGAAGGGGAAAAACATCTGGCAAATAAAAACGAAGATGGTTGAGTGCAGAAATATATCTTGGATCCACAGAGCCTTCTTTCTGCAGAGTTGCATTATATCTGATGGATAACCGTCCAACATTGTCTATGCTTTCAATATGGATTGTAGCTTTTCCAGGAGGATTCAGTAAGAACCACATTGACATTGCTGGGAGGTTGAGGGAATCCGTTACTATATGAAATACTACTCTCTCTGGATCCCGTCAAGTAAAGAATCAGTCAGTATGATTAAGAATAACACATCAATGCAAATTCCTTTTCTCCCAAAAATAAGCACAGGACTTCTACACTTTCTGAGTTGCATTTGCGTTACCCTTTTCCTATACAACATACTAATACTAGATGATATCTACAATGATGTAATATGCTTTTCAGATTAAAATAAGTCTTCTTTGCTCTTTCAAAGCATGTGAATTAATAATTGAAACCACGATGGAACACAATTGTGGCTGTCCTGAAGGCAAAATAACTCAGCAGTAATAGCAAAAAGGCTCATAATAGAATTCATTTAACTAATGTTCATCCATCCCCATGAACTTTTTTGTCTCTCTGGCACCATGTAATCCTTGTTGAATCACATATATAAAACTAAAAAATGTTGTTAACTGGGGAAGAACGTGGCAACTAAACGTAGCAGTTGATATGGTTGAGTTCACAACAACTGAACGAGCCAAAACGTTGTCAGAGAAAACAGCAAAGTGATGAAGATCTGGATCGTGTACTTTGTGTTTGTTAGAGAATTCCCGTTTCTCGGTCTCCGGGGCAAAGTATTCGGCAGTCAATCTCATAGAGAGGCAATGCAAGCCTTTTGGTATAGTTCTTCCACCAAGTTCTTTAAGAAAAGTTTCTTGTTTCGTCTGTTTTTGAATCTGCTCTTCAGCGTTATATGTCATTGCACGAAGTGTTTTCACCATGCCAGAGCAGTCGGGGTAAATACGACTGGCTTTTAACAAGGTGGACTCCATAGCTTTCATTTTCTGCAGAGAACTGAAAATTTCACTGGTTTATATTTCATATGCAACTTTACTGAATTCTCAAAGAATAAGTCGATAGCCCCGCTATAATTTAAAATTGACATTATACAAAAAACCTTAACAAACCCAGCCTTATTCCTAAATTTGGAGTCTGCACAGGAATCTTTTTGACCACTATCTTTGATCTATAACTATATTATAATGGAACAGCATTGATGTTTGAACATGTATAATGTGTATTGATGACTAGTAACTATTATGAGTCAGTTCAACTGCCTTCAGGCAAACAAGTATTTCGTATGCTTGGGTCAACGTAAATTTATAATCAGTTATAGAGTTCCCGTCCAAGTAAACGCAGGGAAAAAAAAAAAAAGAAAGAAAGAAAGAAAAGTAAGTGTGTCAATAGCATCAATAAGATGAGTTTTCAAATACAGAAGCAATTTGCAGACCCAGTGAGCCAAGTGACAATTATGGCCTAGCATTACTAGGACACGCTTATAGAAGGAAGAAAGACAGAAAGAAAAAATACAGGAATAGATAATTTTAACAATGAGGCTCTAGGTAACTTGATCCTAAACAACCCATAGTAAATGATATGCAATTACTGAAAATTTCTAAATGAAATACGATCCTTCAGTCAGTCAAAAACTAAATGTCTGTTTGGCATATTTATCTGAAAGTCATGTATTCTCAAACTCGTTTTCAATCATACATTCTTTCAAAAAAAGTAATTTTGCACATGGACCCATAACTTTTTCCTACTTTTTAACCACGTTCTCTCCCAAACAAACACAAGTTAAAAAACTCTTGTAGTCGCACATCGAAGTCCACGAGTAAAAAATTTTGTTCACAGATTAGATACCATTGCTAAAAATGTACATTGTAAACACTACTCGTTCTATGTTAGAAAATTTTGATCCTCAATCAAAATCAATTTGCACTCCCTACATACATTCCCTATGAAGGTCTTCATAATTCATCTTCAAGTTTCAACAGGCAACATATAAAAAAAATATAGCAAATAAGGAATATTTGGAGGAAAAGAAAAAGTTATACCCCTTAGACACATGAGAATCTCTCTCTTTCAACCTCTTTTATTCTTAGCTTCAACTCTTTTACAATATGAGAGCTGCTATTTTCAGACAAGAAATTTAAGTAAACTTTGGCCCTGATCACTTGGTCTTTCATTTCTTTCACCTTCTCATCTACCTTCCGTGAAATATACTTTACAGCGTCATCACTTCGAACCACATTTGGGTGTGTGTCTTCCTGCCATGGAACCCAAAAAAAAATTTGTGAGGGACAAATGGCTTGAGTTTCCATGCACAATCACCAAATAAATAGTTATAGACAATAGAACAAGAATAGAGTGAAAATGTATATAAAATGATGAAAAAATAGTTTCAGCATCATCATTTAATATAGGTCACATTGTGCAAACTCCTTCATATGGTTACTCTATATAGCAGCATTAACCAAAAAGTGTAGAAGTCCAAAAGTTCCATAGAGTAAAAATGAGTGAAATAAGATTGGAAACGAATGAAGAACAGAGGACCCTTGCAAATGTAAATATAAAAAATATTTCTACTTCTTTCTAAATAGAAAATTTCAGATATCACTACCATTAAATCCCATAATATTCAATTTCTTTCCAGTTAGAATGTCTGTTTTCGTCTGAGTTAGAGTTTTACTTCAAAAAAAGACAGAACATACGATTTTGAGTCAACACGTGTTCTCAACTCTCTCTCTCTCTCTCATTTTCAACTCACAAAGAGAGGAAAAGAGAAGCATTTTAGAATTTTCTCAGGACCCGAATAGTTCATACATAACTGGCTTTCAAAGTAATAACTTCAGCGGTCACATAGACAACTGAATTAGAAGAATGCAAACAGTGTACTTCACCAAATCAAATATTTAAACTCACAATAAGCAACATATGCTGCTAGAGACAAATTCCAGAAATATTTCTAGTTGCATATTAGCCAGTGACATTGCTTGCTTTCGTTTGCATAGCAGTATGTAACAAAAAGAGGAGAAGACATACAAAATAGTAGCAACTTAGATCCATAGGAATATCGTTCCTTTTCCACAGACATCGGCAACTTATCCTCCTGCAGACTTCTGTGGTCATCTTCCCTTGCTCCATCATTGGTTGCTGAACTTGAAAAAAGAGCCAAACCATTAGATAGAGAGAGGAAAAAAATAAACTCAAATTAAATAAGCAAAGGAGTGATGTGATTTTGAAGCCCACCATGTTTTGCGGACAAATTAACATCATCTGCTGTATTTCCAGATTCAACAATTCTATTGTCCTCCCTAGAACTAAAACTAACTGCAGATTTGAAGCCTTCTTCTTTGTACACCACCCGGATTGGTTCTTTCAAACCTTCACCTTCATCCTAAATTAGATATTGCACAAGTCTCCAAACATAAGAATCAAAATAATACTCTATGCCATCTTTTCAGAAAAAATGATCTAACTAGTGAATAACCTGCTCTATTGCACTAAGTGTTTGAGCCTCTTTTCTGTGTTTCTGTACAAGAGAAAAATCCCAGCTTCAAAAAAATTTCTATTGCCAAATAGTACAATATAAAAATGATTACTATATCAAATTAACATACATGTAATGCATCTCATTGCCACGGAAAATATAGATGAAATCTACTATAGAGAAAAGAGAACATTCAATGTAAAGTAATTA
>CAIGRB010046291.1:0-11794 GCA_903798255.1 Fraxinus quadrangulata
TGTGCACTTCTAACATAACACAAAAACCTAGAATAACAAGATAAGGATTACATAAAATTAAATCATTTTATGACTCAACCTCCAACATCTATAAATACATAACCTAGCCTCATTATTTAGGTACGTTTTTCATTAATATTCCAGCATACAATCTCTTACATAATTCCACTCTCTGATTTAAGCATCCGAAAGGCAACAAGGACACACCTCAACGTCTTTGTTTCAGGTATTGAAAACCAGATCGTGCAGAGTTCGATTAGCCGGTTCGAGTTCACTCGGGTGCAAGTTTTTGGTAGCAACATTGGTGTCATCTGTGGAAAATGCTACCAGAAGTCGTGGTTAACACCCATTCAGGACATCTTCCAACAAGCTCATCCACTCCCAGTCAACCTCTTACCGTAGACCATCCGGGTCCCCAGGAGATATCTTCAGGAGAATGACTACACCCGTTGGCAGCAATCGCTCTTGGTGCATTCGAGGAACTCCGCTAACAAATGGCCATGCTGACTCAGCTACTACAACAGAGAAGTACACCCCTAGTACCATCCCCACAAAGTGGTCTTATGGCATACGAGCGAGCTCCCGGCCCTAGCCATGGTGAGATCGGAACCTCAGATGTACTGCATGTGCCCATAGGTTCGAGATCAATTACTATGGACTCAGCTGACCTGGCAAGGATCATTCAGGAGGGACTCACTGTTGGAATGCTTCAAAAGTCTCAAGCAACAACAGGGTTCACCCCAACACGCCTTTCACCCCGGAAGTCTTATCATACCCCATCAATCATCTCAACATATACATGAATATCATGAACTTACATGTCGTACCCGACACCGTAATGTGTAAGGCCGTTCCTCAGACACTCACAAACGCAACTAGGGATTGGTTCTCTACATTGGAGCCCAACTTCATATCCTCCTTTTCAGACTTGGACAAGTTCTCCACCTTTTTTACGAGTAGTAAGCTCATCAGGAAGACAGCGACGTTACTCATGCAGATGACAAGAATCGAATGAGATACTTCCCAGTTTCATGACAAGATTTAATAGGAAAAGATTAATGATCCCTGATCTACATATCACAGCTGCAGTCTCTGCTCTAATATATGTCATAAGATGTGAGGCGTTTAAGATGTCTCTGTCGAAGACCCCTTCCAAGTCAATAATCGACTTACTTACTCGGGCTGAGAAATACATTAACATGGAGTAGACCATGTTTCCAAGAAGAGATGCCCCGCCATCAAAGAAGCCTAAAGAGGCCACATGAGTCTAACCAAAGTCCAGATCCTTTCCGAAGCAAGCCAAGGTAAGACCCCTCTCCAATACCTTTCACTCGCTTGAACACAACTTGGTCTAACATTTTGATGGAGATCAAAGACCTCAAAGAGTTGAAATGGCCTCCTAGACTACAAACTCCTCCCGAAGCCCGTGACAAAAGTAAGTACTGAAGGATGCTTCGCCCGGAATAGGGAAATCGAGGCTCTCATCAAGAAGGGTTTGCTAGGTGCTTACGTTAGTAATGACAAGCATCAGCGAAACAGCTAGAATAAGAGAAAGGTTCCTGAAGATAAGGAAAAGGCTCCTGAAGATAGAAGACATCACCTTCGGATCAAAGGATTAAAGGGTGTGTCTTTTCCTTATGACGGTTCCTTGGTTATATCAGCGATCATTACTAATTTTGAGGTAAGGAGAATTCTGGTGGATAATGGAAGCGCAGCTAATGTACTGTCATATGAGGCTTTCGTTCATATGGGTATTTCAACTGAATAGCTCAAGCAGGTTAAAACCCCCTTCAGGGTTTTGGAGGTGGTGTCATTATTCCAGAAGGTGTTGTTGGATTACCTCTCACCTTCGGATTTGAGGGGAAACAGGTCACACAGAGCACAACCTTTCAAGTAGTTCGTGCTCATATGGCTTACAACGCCATACTTGGGAGACCTTTGTTGAGCAGGATCAAGGCGATTGTCTTAACATTTCACTAGCAGTAAAATTTCCTACTAGTAATGGGGTCGGGGTAGTTCGAGGAAGTCAAACTATCGTGAGACAATACTATGTCGCCAGTGTCTCGGAGATCAAGGAGTACATTATGCAACTTTTCGAGGTCGAGGCTTGCCCCGGTAGAAGAGATGGATGAGGTTGAGCTTGAGCCCGACAGAAAAGTTACCATTGGTCGAGATCTTGATGCTATGACTAAGACCCAACTTATCAGTTGTATGTCTCCATAACAGTGACGTTTTCGCTTGGAATGTCGAGGATATGCTCGAAATTGACCATGAAGTTGTAGTACACAGACTCAACATAAACCCAGATGCAAAGCCGGTGAAGCAAAGGAAAATACAATTTGGGCCAGAGCGACGGGAAGCCATACGAGAGGAAATTACAAAGCTCATCAATGCGAAATTTATGCGGAGTCCAGTATCTTGATTGGCTTGCCAACGTTGTTCTTGTCAAGAAAGCTAATGGGAAGTGGCGAGTTTGGATCGACTTGACGGATCTAAACAAAGCATGCCCAAGGATAACTATCTCCTACCTCGAATCGATAACCTTCTGGACAGCACCTCAGGCCACAAATTATACAGCTTCCTGGATGCTTTCTCTAGGTATCATCAAATTCTTATATCAGAAGAAGATCAGGAGAAGACCTCATTTATGGTCGATTCAGCTATTTACTGATGTGGTCATGCCATTCGATTTGAAGAATGCAGGAGCTACATATCAAAGACTTGTCAATAAGGTTTTTGCCAATTTGATAGGGAAGAACATCAATGAATTGGTCATTAAAAGTAATAAAGTGGATGGTCGTATCTCCTACCTTGAAGAGGTCTTTGCTACACTGCAGAGGTACAAGATGAAGTTGAACCCTACTAAATGTGCATTTGGAGGGGGCTTCTGGCAAGTTCTTAGGATTCATGATCACACACAGAGGTATAGGGGCCAACCCTGACAAGATACAAGCCTTGGTATCAATGGAACCCCCAAGTTGTAAGAAAGACATATAGAAATTAACAGACTGGGTCACGACTTTGAACAGGTTCGTATCCCGAGCACCAGACAAGTGGTTCTCCTTTTTCAAAGTTCTAAGGGATAATCGGAGTTTTGACTGGAATGAGGTGTGTAATTTAGCCTTTTAAGAACTGAAACAGACATTAGCATCACCTTCAGTTCTCACCAAGCCGGAACCCAGTGATATGTTGTTGTTATACATGGCCATTTCCGAGAATGCAGTAAGTAGGGTGTTGTTAAAGGAAATTGGAAAGGTCCAGCGACCTTTCTACTATGTGAGTAAAGTGCTTCTGGATGTAGAAACTCGGTACACGTTGGCTGAACAACTTGCACTTACCTTGGTTATAGCTGCCCGAAAACTACATCAATACCTTCAGGCACATCCCATAGTTGTGCTCACTAATCAACCACTTAGACACATACTTCAAAAACCAGACGTCTTGGGAAGACTTCTTAAATGGACGATTGACCTTGGCGTAATTGATATAGAGTTCAAGCCACGACCTACAATTAAGGCGCAAGCCCTAGCTAACTTCATTGCAGAACTAACCCCTAGGCCTTGGGAGCTACGGGAGAAGGACCCGAGCAAGACCTTGGAAATTTGGGAAATCTTCATAGAAAAAGCATCGATTAGTTCGAGATCGGGCGCTGAGTTATCATCACTAACTCGAACAGGACTACCGAAATCCAATACACGCTCAGGTTTGAATTTGAGGCAACCAATAATAAGATAGAGTATGAAGATGTCATTCTAGCTCTAGAACTGGCATGAAACCTTGAGCTTGAGCACGTCAAAGCTTTCAGTGAACCACAACTTGTGGTTGGTCAGATCGAAGGTACTTTTGAGAGAAAAGACTAGAAAATGAGCCGGTACTGCTTAAAGGTACATGACCTTCGAAGACGATTTAGAAGCTGGGAAATTATTAAAATTACTAGAGTTGACAATGCAAAGGTCGATACATTATCAAGACTGATGTTCATGGGAATAGATAGACTGGACAGAACGGTACACATCAAGATGCTGACCGAGCCTAGCATAAATCAGAGGACGAGCGTCATAGACATTGATCATGAGCCCTCTTGGATGGATCCAATATTGGAGTACTTGAATAGTGGGAACCTACCATCAAACCCCAGGGAAGCAAGAAGCATCAAGGTACTGCATTATTGGAGGAGTCTAGTTTCGCATGAGTTTTACTCTACCATTACTCTACCCTACCTCAGATGTCTCAAACCTTCTGAGTCCCTCCAAGCCTTAGCAGAGGTTCACGAAGGTATATGTGGGAATCATGAAGGAGCCCATATGCTCGCCTACAAGCTAATAAGATATGGATATTATTGGCCTAACATGAAGAATGATGCATTAAACTATGTAAGGAGGTGTGAAATGCCAGAGGTTCGGCAATATAATAAATACTCATGCTGAAGAACTAACTTCCATCCCATGTGCTGCCCCTTTTAAGTAATGGGGAGTGGACATCTTTGGACCTTTTCCTTTCGCAAGAGATCAGGTGAAATTTGTTGTTGTAGAGGTAAAGTACTTTCACTAAGTGGGTAGAAGATGAGCTCTTGGCAATAATCTCAGAACCCAAGCTCAGGTCATTCGTCTAGAAGTTCATTATGTGTAAGTTCGGGATACCGAAGGTGCTGATAACAGACAACGAAAGACAATTTGATAATTCGTAATTTAGAAACTTTTGCACAACCTCGGGATTGACCATCATCTGCCTTCAGTCTTACACCCTCAGAGTAATGATCTCGCGAAAGTAACTAACCGTATCATATTGCAAGACCTTTGAACAAAAATTGGTGATGCCAAAAGAAGCTGGCCCGAGGAACTGCCCGCCATACTTTGGACATACAGGAACTGCCCCTTTCATGCTAGGTTTTAGCATGGAGGCTATGATACCGATTGAGGTCGACCTCCCAACATAGAGAATGATCGAGCCCCACGTTAAAGGACAAACTACTGAACACCTTGATCTACTTGAGGAAGTTCGAGAACAAGCCTCGCTAAGGGTCGCAACTTATCAAAACAAAATAGCAAGGCACTTCAATGCTAAGGTAAGGACAAGAAGGTTTAGAGTTGGTGATTTGGTCCTTGGGAGAGCAACAGCTGTCGGACATCCTCCAAGGAAATTGGGACCGGTGTGGGAAGGGCCTTTTGAAGTTATATGAAAATTGAGAAGTGGTGTTTACAGTTTAAAGTAGTAGCTGGTCAGGCAACCAGGTACCTAGGTTGATTGGTTTTGTATTTCGTACTTAGGAAGTTTTTCTCTTTTTATTTTTTGGTTTTTTCTTCTAGTTCGGGCTTGCATATCCTCAAACAGTTCAGTTTTAGTTATGGCCTACGTGTCTTTTACTCCTTCATTATTTGAAGTTCATTTCGATAATACGAACTCCTCTCGGACAAACTAGCGTAAGGTCGTACTTCGCACATACAGCTAACACATTAAATTAGCGTAAGGTCATGCCTCGCGCATGCTATCCACACATTACACAAGCATAAGGACGTGCTTCACGCATACAGCTAATATATTTTAAACTAGCATAAGATCATGATCCGCGCATACAGCTAGTACAATTTAAACTAGTATAAGGTCGTGCTTTGAGCATGCAGCTAATACAATTTAAACTAGCATAAAATCTTGCTCCGCGCATGCAGCTAGTACAATTTAAACAAGCATAAGGCCATGTTCTGCGCATGCAGCTAGTACAATTTAAACCAACATAAGGTCGTACTCTACGCATGCAGCTAGTACAATTTAAACTAGCATAAGGTCGTGCTCTGCACATGTAGCTAGTACAATTTAAACCAGCATAAGGTCGTGCCCAACGCATGCAGCTGGTATTTCACAGACCCCACCACATTACCCCGATATAGGTTACACAATATTTCTCGCAACAAAAATATTTCAAGTTCAAGATCGGCATAATAAATAATAATAAAAACTCGAGCTCATTTGGCTAAAAATTGGTCAAGTGAAATGTTCGAGCTAATTGTTATACAAAACTCAAGCTCATTTGGCAAAAACTTGGTCACGTGAAACGCTGGAGCTAATTGTCATAAAAAACTCGAGCTCATTTGGCAAAAACTTGGTCACGTGAAACGCTCGAGCTAATTGTTATACAAAACTCAAGCTCAATTGGCCAAAAACTTGGTCAAGTGAAAGCTCAAGCTAATTGCTATACAAAACTCGAGACCAAAACATGGCCAAGTCCAACGCTCGAGCTAATTAATTGAAGCTCGAACTTATTGATCATAAATTGGTCAAGTAACAGGCTCCAGGTACAATCGTATTACAAACCCGAGCTAATGTGACCATATATTGGTCAAGTAACAAGCTCGAGTTGTAAACGTACTAAAAGTTCGAGCTTGGCATTCAACAACACACACGAAATATCAACACACCAGTACACAAAATAAAAAGAATCATCAATCTAACATTGATAAAGGGCCCAGTTCGAGCAATGTACTTTACAATTTTTTGCAAAAAATGTAAATGAACTAGCTAAGTTCGAGGTAGGGGTTAATCGAGATCGATGGCGTCAGCAGGATCACCCTGATCAAGAGTCTCAGCCTCCTCTCGTCATCTTCCTCTTTGACCTCAGACACCGACAGCTCGAGCTCGTTCGCCAGCTCGTTGACTGACTTGAGCTCCTTAACAATAGGCTTGAGGTCCTCAGGAAGCTTGGACCTCAAAAATGAACGAGCTAGTCTCAACCCATAATGATATGAGCCCGAACCATATTGCCCGATCGATATCTCGTATTCCTTCGAATTTTTGAAGTTGTCAACCGCCTGAGCTCGAGCCTTTACTAACTGTTCCTCGAACTCTTTCCTGGTGTTCATAAGCTCGAGCTTAGCTTCCTCAGCTTCGTCCTTGGCTATCCCTATCTGATCTCTGGCTTTTCTTATCTCGATGTGAGTCGATCGCGCTCAACCTCGAGCTCTCGAATACATTTCTCTTTCTCCTCATTCTGTGCCTTGAGCTCAGATATCTTACTCGAGGAGCCAGACTCTTCATTACCAAACCTTGGGCCATGGTCAAAGCCTGTAAGGTCGACGTCATGAATATCGGATCAATCTTTAAGAGAAAAAAACAAGTTATTAGCTCGAAGCCAACGACATACCTTCAAAGTAATGAGTTCGAGTGCCCTTACTCCCTCACCAGGATCGACCTCATCCTAATACTTGGCCACCAAGCTCGAGATCAATGGACATCGAGTATGTTCTTCAAGTATTGATTGGGATAGAGGTGCATCTTTCTCCAAATCCACAACCTCTGGAGTACCTCGGGGAGTGGAGGCATGAGCTGGAGGGCGAAGTGAAGGCTGAGGACGTGATGCTAGGCTCTTCAATGTTTGGTCGAGCCCACTTGGGACTTTGCTCTATGATGGCTCTCGAGCTCTCTTCTTTCCTTTTGACGGGACGGGCACCTTGGGTTTCAGGCGCTTAGCCTTCTGGTGGACATTGGCAAAGAAGGCCGATGGATTGAAAGACATCTCTAATTCTATAAAATATCACAAGGCATTAGCTCGAGCAACTCGTCGAGATTAACAAAAAACAAAGGAAGAAAGGATCATACCCTCGGGCCCTCTTACATTGGCAAGGTCGAGGGTGTCATCCTCGAGAAGGTAATCGATCTTATCTATAAGGGAATCATGGTTCACTAATCTCAACCTATCCCTCTCTTAAACCTCGAGGTACTCCTGGTTGAACCATCTTTATTTGGAATTTCCCACCTTGGGCTGAATATATGATCGGGGTCTTGAGGCTTCACATAAAAGAATCGTCCTTTCCACCCCCAAAGAGAGCTCGGGAAGTCAATAGTTCTGAACCCCCTCCCCTCCCCCCTTGGTCGATAAGTAAGCAAAATAATTATACCCAGGTGCGAACTTAAGGTCAAACACTGCCCTCAAGAGCTCGAGTCTCGACTCGATCTCGAGGTATCTACACAAAATAAAAAAAAATAAACCACGAGCCTCCAGCTGTTCGGGACTAACTAACCCGGGCACATAAGGCAAAAGTTCAGGAAATGGACTAAAAAATGATGGAGTGGCCATCTGAGCCCGACCTTAAGGGCATCTCTAAAAAATGTCATCTCCCCATCTCGAGCATCTACTACGATATCACTAGGCTCGGGGTTCCTTACATCACATAGGAGCGTGACCCCGAACTCTCTATCAACTTTTATAACTATATGTTATTTATATCTGGTAGATACCCTAGGGTATGTCAGGCTAGTCTCGACCTCAGGGTGCGAGCGCAGAGGGACTGCTACAGGGATGAGGGCTGTGCCCACATCCTCGGGGCTTTTAGTAGTCGAGCTCCTAGAGGACTAACTACTGTTACTGCTGGACCTCTCACTACTACTAGACATTACACTACTTAAAGTAAATAGCTTAAAAGCTCGAACACTTACCTCTTAAAGGTGGTTACTCACAAACCCTCTAAAGCCCTGACCTCGATCTGTTGAGAGTGAAAAAGTGAAAAATGAGAGGTAAAATGGGGTATTTATAGGGGTCAGAGGAATGTCAAAGGTCTTGCAATGATGGCCTTGGATTACGCCACGTGTCATCCATCCAAGATCGATCCTCATCTACTCTACATGCATCCAACACGTGTCATGCATAGCTGTTATACACAAAAACCCTAGGAGCTCGATCTCGGGCTGTTTCACCTCATTACATCTCAACACGCAGCTCGAGAAACATAACTTTGAGCTGTGACCTGGATGCATGAGGGCCTGTGGTGGTGGAAATTTATATCATCGAGCTCAAGCTCATTACTCGAACTCAACTAGCCATAATTACACAAGCTGTGAGGTCAGGCTGGGGGATAAAGTCGGGTGTACAATCGAGGTCGGGCTAGGAGTAATCATCCCACATCACTTTGGAATACTAATCCTATTTTAACTAACATTGTTACTCAAATACACAATCTTAATCTATTACAAATTCGACTCTAACTCAAATTGTGCACTTCTAACATAATACAAAAACCTAGAATATCAAGGATAAGGATTACATAACCTAGCCACATTTTTCAGGTACATTTTTTATTAATATTCTAGCATACAATCTCTTACATAATTCCACTATCTGACTTAAGCATCGGAGGGACGACGATGATACAAATCAACACCTTTGTTTCAGGTATTAAAGACCAGATCGTGCGGAGTTCGATTAGCCGGTTCGAGTTCATTCAGGTGCAAGTTTTTGGTAGCATCACAAACCAAATCGAGCGATTCAGTTAGGTTCTACAAAAAATGATAATAATGATTTTGGTTCTTAGAACTGAGAACTATTTGGTTCTGGTTCAATTCTAGTTCCAGAACCAGAACCAAACTCAATATTATTATTATTATTATTATTATTATTATTATTATTACATAAATTAGTGAATCACAATTCACACCAAAAAATTCAATTTGCAATTGAAAGTTAGAACAAAAATGTCATGTACCTTCGATTTCTCATTTCTCAATGTGGAAGCTGGAGAGCCTAATTTATTTTGAATATCTTGATCATAATTCGTTTCTGATTTTCAATTTATACACAGACTCTCACATGGAGACCAACAATTACCGGATGCCATCTACCGTCACGCTCAGCCACCATCGTAGCATGAATTTCTAAAATTGAAGTCAAACCAGAATCAAATGGTTTGGTTCATGTTTGGTTCCATATCTTAAAATGGTTCTATTATCAAAAAAATCATTGGTTCATAGTTCGGTTCGATTCTCTTGGAACTATAACCAAATGGAACGATGTCTACTCTTATATTTTGTCATGATTATTCTTATTAAATAGTAGCTAAGTTGAGCACATTTTGGAGCCTATTGATTCATCGAATCGAGTCACATGATATAATCAGTTGTACGACTCATTTTATTAGATCATGTAATCATTAATTCTTTGTACACATGTTTATCAAGTTGGAAAAGTCCTTGGATTATATATTAGCTCTTGTTGGAGCCATTTTCTAAATATTTTTTTTTTACTCAACTTTCAACCACACATTCTTTCAATTAAATAATTTTGTATGAGTATCCATAATTTTTCCTACTTTTTAATCACATGTTCTCCAAAAAAATTATTTTTTACTATATATTCTTTTCCAAGGGACTTAATCTAATGGACTCAATGCATCTTTGGTAAATTTCGTACATTTTGAGATTTTTTTTTTCTTGTAAAGGACATTAAAGATTGATTTACATGCACTTTATTTTCATTATTATGTATAATTAGCAATGTTATTAAATCGGACTGGACCAACCGGTTCAAACGATAAAATCGGGAACTAATCCAAAGTCCATTCTAGTTGAAGCCTAAAAGCCTTATATTGACAAATCGGTACAAAACCCGGTAAATCTATGGCCGGACACAATTCTACCAGTTTCAACAATTGAATTTTTGAACCAAAAACGGGTTCAAACTCACCTTTTCCAGTGGTTTCTCAAAACATCCATCCACTTACCATCTTAAATACAGGCTTTGCTCACTCAAAAATACACAACTAAGTATATATATATTATATAAATTGTGTATCCTCATGGCTGCAACCTTCCACAACTGAAAAGCCTTCAAAGACCTCAACGGTGCAAATACACATTGCTATGTCCAAACCCTTGAGCGTTCCTCTAATTTCAGGACCTAGACCTACTATTTATATTGTCCAAACAGCATGCTCAATTTGAATGTGTGGAGAGAGAAGTGCAAATAAAAGAGAGGAAAAGAGAGAACGGCTATAATTTTTAAAAGTAAAAAGGTTTGGAATGTGGGTACTTTTAAGAATGGCCACGTCAACAAGCCTAATTTCCATTTTGACTTTTCAACTATACTATATTTTCATATTGGCCTTTAGGATGTTAAAAGAAAAAAATGTCTTTAAATAAGTTATACAATTACAAAATATTGTTTTGTTTAACAGATAATATTACCATTTTAGTTAACAATTGAAAATCAAATACTTTTTTTTATCTGTCTATTCCAACACAGATAAAAACTCTCTCAATTTTCATCAACTTCAACCTCAAAATCTCTGAAATTTATCGAATGCTGAAGAATGAAATAATTTTTTAATAGCATCACTTCGAATCAGTAAGGATATTTACGTATGTTTTATTTCATTTTAGTTAAATTTTTATACATTCTAATCAATTAAAACAATCGAAAAAATTTTATACGTTTAACAGTCGGAACAGCTGATTGTTTTCAAGCTGTTCCGCCAATTTTTTTTAATTTAGGTTGCCCCAATCGAGCCGAATTTTTGACTATGTAATGCTAATTTATTTCTTCAATGACTTCGAATTAGATGAAAAAGATCAATGTGTATGGAGATAGACTGTGATAAACATTGTAGTATTCCAATTTTCATAACGGAGAGTACAACATATGCGGGAATATACTATGATTTACAAAACAAGGAAGAAGGATGTCGCCGAATGTAAACATGAAGATTCGGTTGGATGGGATCACAATGCCAATGATTTTTGGGACATAATGGAGATAGAGCATGAGGATGATGTGGTTATTCACGAGCTAGTTGTTCTTTATCATGATCTCACTGTTACACACAGAGTTCTATTAGTAGTTCACGACAACGAGAATGACAATGAATTTACTAATGAGGATTTGATTGTTTTAACCTGTCAGAGACATGAGTGGGATGGGAGCGTAAGGGCTGAAATGAGTAGACCGTCATCTAATTTTTTGAGTGTGGTTCTCTATGATGAGAATGTCGAACAACTGTATGAAACAAAGAAAGATTTGCAAGAAGTTGTGTGT
>CAIGRB010046291.1:41575-65176 GCA_903798255.1 Fraxinus quadrangulata
AAATAAGTTTTTATTTTATTTTAAAAATATTTTTTCTAAAATAAGTTTTTATTTTATTTTACTTTTTAAGGTAACGTTTTTATAAAAATAAGTTTATATATATATATAATTACCATTTTACCCCATTTAAAATTAGTAAAAATGATGAAAAGAAGTTGGGTGACCCTTAATGGATTTAACTTAAAATTTTGCTTCTATGGCTCAGACTTCAAGATAAAACAAAACAGAACAAAAGCCTTGATCTCGCACGTGCCAACTTCTTCAATTGATTTGAATTCGAACCTGTGCGCCTTTTCTCCAATTCAATACAATAATTGCATTTTCTGCCCTTTCTATCGTCTCTCTGAATTCCATATTCAAAATTTCAACGATCACTACATTCGAAATCTCTGTTTCCAGCATCAGCTCAAAACGAAATCACCTGCCTCCAATTTAGGTAACGTTTTTCTTTCCTTTTCATTTTGTACATTCATTGAGAGCCGTTATATGCGTGTCTATATAAGGGATTCTGTTCTTTCTATTCTTTCTTTTTTTGGTATATTATTGAAACGTGGTTTATGAAACCCTAACTCTTGAAAGATGAAATGATAATCCCTAATTTTTTTTTTCTTTTTCCTCTGTTAATATTTCTGAAGCTAGGGGTTTTAATTTGTTGTCTTGGTACTGATTGATTGAGAATGGAGATGGATAACTCTGATAACAAGGACTCTTCGCAATGTGTAAGAGTTGCTGTGAATATTAGACCACTGGTTACATCTGAGCTTCTTGTAGGATGTACTGACTGCATCTCCGTGTTCCCAGCTGAAAGTCAGGTAGTCATTCAACTAATGTTTTTTCAAGATTTCCTGCGTTAAGTTTTATATGTGAGGGGATGGGTTTGAACATTGATTTACAAGTTGAACCTTTTGATGAGCCTTTGGTGCTTCTGGATGCATGAACAGGTCCAGATTGGATCGCACTCCTTCACGTTTGATTACATTTTTGGGAGTGGGGGGTATCCATGTTTGCGCATATTTGATGAATGCGTTGCTCCACTTGTTGATGCTCTCTTCCATGGCTACAATGGCACAGTGCTTGCCTATGGCCAGGTCATATTTATTATCATTTTACAGTTTTGTTGCTCGAAGAATTCATTCAAGAAAGTGTGTTTTGGGGTGCAAATATTCCTTATTCTCACTTCTAGTATTAGTTCCATCTATGTGTTGCACTCGGAAGTTTAAGTTAACATGCAAACTCATGTATTATACTTGGTTATTGTGTCTTAGACTGGGTCAGGAAAAACTTACACAATGGGTACAAATTATCATGGAGAAGAGCATCAAAATGGTGTCATTCCTAAAGTAATGGATACCATTTTTTCGAAAGTGGAGGCTATGAAAGAGTCCAAAGAGTTTTTGATCAGAGTATCTTTCATTGAGGTATCAGTTGTGAAGTTACGAATTCCAACCTTTGTTTGGTCATTTTCATATTTGATCCTTTTTGGTGATAATCGTTTATGTTATAATTTTGCAGATTTTTAAGGAAGATGTGTTTGATTTGCTGGATCCAAACATGCCATCTCTGTCCAGAATTGATGTGCCACCAATTGTGAAGTCTACTTGTCCTGCAAGAGTTCCCATTCAAATTCGAGAAACAGTAAGTGGAGGGATTACACTTGCCGGAGTAAGAGAGGCAGAGGTCAAGACGAAAGATGAGATGGCATCATACTTATTGCAGGGTTCGGTATCTCGTGCCACTGGAAGCACAAATATGAATAGTCAGTCAAGGTAGGATTTTTGGACACCTCAATGATAATTTAAGTGGAGGTACTCAATCTTGGTGTGCTCAATATGTGGTTTTTTGGTTCCATATATTGACAAGATTCATGAACTTTTTCAAGTGTAAATATGTCGTGTTAAAAAGAAAAAAAATGAACTCGACTCTCCTTTCCATTCCTTTTGTTCCCTTACAAAATGGTAGTGGTCATGTCTAATGACTCATTTATTATTAGGAAACTTGATGGAAGATTATGACTTAATTTTGATTTTGGTGTTCTCTTTTTTGAAGCATTTGTTTCATAATAAAGAATCTTCCCATTATTATGTTTGTAAACACATATACCAGTGCATATTTTTTTTTCCATTTATCAGTTGAATTTCTGTAATTAAAGTTCTACAAGGTTTTGTTCCCATCACAACTTATATTAATTAACCTTCTTAAAATGCTTTCTGCTACACTTTATTTGTCAACATAGTCGTTCACATGCCATCTTCACAATATCTGTGGAGCAAAAGAGAATAACTAGTTCTTCAGTTGAAGATGATGTGGGGGGTGATATTTTGACTGCTAAACTACATTTGGTTGACCTTGCGGGATCCGAGCGTGCAAAACGAACAGGTGCAGATGGAACACGCTTACGTGAAGGTAACGCTATCTATGTTCATTAATTTTTTCTATGTTGTTTGGTATTTCTTGATCTTTGAAAAGTTTGAATCAACTTTCCATTTTCTGGTTTCATGTGGTCTAGGCATTCACATTAACAAGGGATTGCTTGCTCTTGGTAACGTCATAAGTGCCTTGGGTGATGACAAAAAGCGAAAAGGAGGTCATGTTCCTTATCGAGACAGCAAGTTAACACGTTTATTGCAGGTAAGGAACTAAAGGGATATATGCATAATATTTTGATGCTTTTGGCATTATGACCCATTTACCCCGGTTCAAGAAACTAGCAAGTCATTTGCCTTTTCAATCGGAGGAAAAGATAGTCATGAAGCGGGATGATTTTGTTAACCTAAATAAGATCCAAGAAGAAACTGCATTGATTATTAAAAAATCAAGACAAGTGATGGCTCAAATTTCTTAGCAGATGCTTTTAAAATATTTTTTATTTTGAAGTTACATCAATATAGAGGGCATTACAAGTTTCGAAATAATAATCTGTGTTCATAAGATTATTATACTTTTATTTTCTCTTGTGTGGTGATAAATATTTTATTACCATGTATTTCCACATTATTTTAGTAACAAATTTTGTTTATTATACTAAGCAGTGGTTTATAACTTCATGTCATTCAGGATTCCCTTGGAGGAAACAGCAAAACAGTTATGATTGGTATGCTCTTTGAATATTCTCATTTCATTCGCAGGCAGAGGAAGTGAAATTATTATAGACGATCATAATCTGTGTGAAATGTTATTACATCTCATATTTATTTTTTCAAAACTGATCTTATCGTGTTCAATATACTTTCTTGTTTGCAGCTTGTGTTAGCCCCGCTGATGTGAACGCAGAAGAGACACTAAACACATTAAAATATGCAAATCGTGCACGTAACATTCAAAACAAAGCAATCGTAAGAATTTTCAACACAACCTTGTAATTTATTACGCTACAAATCCTAAAAAAATTACAAGTTTGTTACATAGTTGTATTTCATTTCTTTCAATTTGTAGATCAACCGTGATCCAGTGGCAGCTCAGGTGCAAATGATGCGGAGTCAAATTGAACAGTTGCAGGCAGAGTTGCTTTGCTTTCGTGGAGATTCCACTTCACCAATTGAAAAAGTTCAGGTATATTGGTCGCCACTAAGTCTATGCTCATTTACAACAATTGAAGTTCACGTATATTGTTCAATAAATCTAAGCTCAATTTGTTATTGAAGATACCACAAGTTGAGATATTCTTAGTATTGACAATTAGCACTAAGGTATTGATTGGGGTATCCATTTTATTTGTGTGAAGAATGTAGTTGGTGATTTCCTTTGATCCTTTTTAGCACTCTTGATTACTCGAACCAAGTAGTTAATAGTTGTTGATATCCCTTTTAATCATTATATGTGATTTTAAGATATTTACACCAGATATTTTGTGTGTAGATGCTTAAGCACAAAATTTCTTTGCTTGAAGCAAGTAATGATGAACTAAAGACGGAACTTCAACAATGTAGGATCAATAATGAGCATCTAAAACAGCGTACTTTTGATGCACAGGTTGGTCTTATTTAGGTAGCAAACTGTTTTACTTCTTTAAAAACATGTGGATTAATATACTGCGATTATGTGTCTTGGATTAATCCAGTTTAAATTTCTGTAATAATAGGTGGAAAGGGATGGGCTGCTTATTAAAATCGAATCATCTCAAAATGGGAAAAATTGGAATGAGATTGACTCTAATTCGGAGAAGGTTCGATTTGTAACTGCTTGGACCTGTCTTCATTTGGATCTAATTGAATTATTTTGGTGAACTACTGGTATTGAGGATTTATTTATTTTCTTTTCCCCCAGGATTTTAATTTGGTGAAAACTTATGTGTCAAAAATTCAAGAGCTAGAGGGAGAGGTGCACCGTTTGAAAAATTTGAACAGGTCAAGAAATAAGGATTATGCTTCGGATTATCTTGGCCTGGAAGATGATGGACTTCAATTAGGAAATTCCTATATCATGGATTCTGATATGAAAAATGTTGAAACAAATGGTAGGCTACTACCAGCAATTGTAGATTTAGATTTTATGCCAGTTTGCTTTGGTATAAGCTCTTCAGATTAAATATTGGTTATGTGTTTCCTTCATAAAAAAAATATATATATTTTAAGCTTTTCTCATGTAGTTTCTTTTGTTTCTGGACACTATGAAGTCCTTTGTGAGTGATATTCACTATCATGACTCTTGACCTTGTGTAGGGGAGGCTGAAGATGTGGAGAAAGAGCTAGAGCATTCTTCTCTTCAAGAACAATTGGATAAAGAACTACAAGAATTGGACAAAAGACTTGAACAGAAGGAGGTAGACAGATTTTATTGGGATCTAGTTATAAAAAAAGAGGTCAAACAAAATTGTGATTTGGGTTCTCTTGGAACTTATATTTTGAAAAGAAGTTAATAGAGAAATGATCAGGCTCATGAACTTATACTCCAAAATTAGATCAATGCTTTTTCTTAGCCTCTTTTGTTTGCCATATTCATAAATACTTGATATTGATTTGATTTTCGTTAACCTATTGTGATACATGAAAAGTGAAGACATGGAAANAAAAAAAAAAAAATTGGTTTTGATTGGTCATAACTTTGTTTTCACATGGATTAATACATATGAATAAAAGTTAGAATTTGGAATTTGTGAACTCTTATAATAAAATTAATGAAAGTATTCTACAATTGACTAAATCTTATCATTCTCTCATTCTATCTTTCGTCCTCTCATATATGAAGGCTGAAATGAAGGGGTTTACAAGTGTCGACACTTCTGTCCTTAAGCAGCATTATGATAAGAAAGTTCAAGATTTGGAACTAGAAAAGAGGGGCTTGCAGGTAAATTTTATATTATGATACTTTGAACTAAGTTATTTCAATTCAAGCATTGTTCTATGAATATCATTGTTTATTGTAGAAAGAGATTGAAGAACTTAGGCACAATCTTGCAAATATATCATCGAACTCTGACGACAGTGCACAAAAGTTGAAGGAAGAGTATCTTCAAAAGCTTAATATCCTTGAAACCCAGGTAAATCTTCACACAAATTCCATTTTGATTAAGAATTTTCGGGTCAATAACTTCATTTCTCTGTAGGTAGCTGTGCTGAAGAAGAAACAAGATACTCAATCTCAACTCTTGAGACAGAAACAAAAAAGTGAGGAGGCTGCCAAAAGACTACAAGAGGAGATTCATAGAATAAAGACACAAAAGGTTCTACTATGTGGTATTTTTTAAACTTGGTCACTAAAGAAATAGTCTCTTTTCTTCTGACTTTCGCTTCTGTGTCTAGGTTCAATTACAACAAAAGATAAAGCAAGAATCTGAACAATTCAGGTTATGGAAAGCATCTCGAGAAAAGGAAGTTCTTCAGGTATTGCATATCACTATGGTGCCTTTTGCTTTGTCTTTCTCTTCCAAGTAAAGGCAGAAAAACAAAACATTATTGGCTATAAAATTTAGTATAATGAATTGTCCTTGAGGCATAAGCATTAGCAAATGTTAAGATTTGAGGTGCTTAGTGAAGTCTCATGTGATGTGTGTCTCAAGGTGTAAACCTCATATAATGCTATCTAAAACGATATTATAAATCAGTTCACTCTCAAATGCTGAAGTTCTTTTCATAATTAATTTTTGCTCTTCAGTTTGTTTAAGTCTTTAATAACTATATTCAATTTTAAAAATGCTTAATTGGGTAACCAGGCATAGGCCTTGAGGCATAAGCCTTAAGATATAAACAATGAAAGAATTTAAATGAATTTGACAACTCAAGAATTTCTTATATTATCACTACTAACATGATCTTTTAGGGAATAATTAGTAACATCGTCATCATCCTCATTATAAGTGCATTTTCATTCTTTGTTATCTTCCTCTAATTGAAATGGCCTATTATCTTTCTCATTTTCCTTCTATGTAGGTAGATAAAAGAAAATTTGAAAGAACCCATAAAACATTTTAGGTTATAACTTGAAAGGCCAAGGCAAATTATTAAATGTTTGAAAAATGTAAGGAAAATGAGTGGATACCTAAGTTGGCTTGAGGCTTAAGCTCGAGGAGTGAGCTTCACAAATGGCATTTAAGATGCATGGTTTGAGGTGCTTTATGATAGCTTCACGTGAGGTCGGATTCAAAGCGTAAGCCTCAAATAGTTTTTTAAACCATTACTGGAATAATAAGTTAAGGTGTTTCATGACCAGTTACAAAAATTAAAGCCTTCAGCTCCATTAAATAAATTGTTCATTAGAATATAACCCTACCCAAAAGAGCGAAAAAGTGGTTGTAAAATATGTTATACCAATTGCCTTGGGCAACATATTGTTTGAATGTACTAAGTTCTTATGGATGCATTCGTTGTAGCTAAAAAAAGAGGGAAGAAGGAATGAGTATGAAATGCATAAGCTTTTGGCATTGAATCAGAGGCAAAAGATGGTAAGTTGATGTCTAGTAAAAAATTCTCACTTCTCTAACTATATATTTATATGTTTCACTTTATATATATTGATATTTCAGGTTTTACAACGAAAGACTGAAGAAGCTTCTATGGCTACTAAAAGACTCAAAGAATTGCTAGAATCTCGAAAAGCTTCGCGCGAAACACTTGGTTGGTTTACGATACTTTTGTGCTTTGTTGGATGTCTATAATAAAAGTTTTATATCTCATTTCTTTTGCATCCATGCAGGTGGTGGAAATAAAAATGGTCTTGGAATTCAGGTATGCATCTCTTCTGGAGGGGCTTGCTAGGTGTATGATATAGTTTTAGCATATATGAAATATGGATGTGTAGTACTTGCTCTAGGAGGCAAGTTGTCTTGTATTTTGATTGTTACACTATATACAAGGACAATGACCTTTGATGGTGAAATATCTCGTGAAATGTGTGAAAGTAGGATTGTAACCACTCGGCCTGTGCTTAAGACATTACCTCATACGTATTGTCCGCTTTGGAGAGCCTGTTCTCATTTTACCCTTCACGACTTTATATATCGTATCCCCTACATACAAATTCTTGGTATTAGGATTCAATTAAGTAGGAGTTCAAGAATTCGAATACTAGAGACGCGATAGAAAGCCTTGAGAAGTAGAGTTGGTACAGACTTTCCCAAAGTGCACATTACGTATTAGTTAATGACTTGGACATAGACTAGGGTCATCGCAAGTACACTTCAAATAAGGTTGAACACGGGCCGGTTTGGTTCTATCGAACTCGAATTTTCGTGTATTTAGTAAGTGGAATCATCAGGTCCAAATTTAATTATGGAATTGTTCGGGTTCGGTTCGGTTCTATTTGGTTCTCGAGTTTCATACAATAATTATTTTTTAATATTTAACTAATTAACTCTTACAAAATAACGTAGTCCAATCCCATGCTATTTTTTGCGCCTCTCTTTATTGAGTTCTTCATAGATTTGACTATTAAAATCACAAGAAGGGGAAGATATTTAGCTCACAATAGTAAAAAAAGGCTTCCAATTCGATTTATCCAAAACGACAAAAATAACACTACGGTAAAATAAGATATTTCGGTAAAATTTAGGTCAATTTGATTAATTGGACTTGGGCTGGAAGTTAGAAATAGGAAAATCATATTTGGTTCTTGGTCTAGAACCGAATTGAATCCGTTGGTTCTCATTTAGATACCAGTTCGGATATTTAACTTAAGAAGAATCGCTCGGTCCGATTAGAATCAGGAGTTTTGTCCATCCCTAACTCCAAAAATGGGTGGTATCGTCAATTTTTATTGAGACGAGTGAAGAATGGAAGAGTTCTATAGATACGCTAGTTTTTATTAATGTTCTTGTTGGATTTGTTATCGAGTTATTTCTTATGTAACACATTTCTGTTTATTTGAAGACACTAATGCAGGCAATTGAGGATGAACTCGAGGTTACTATCCGGGTACATGAAGTTCGATTAGAATATGAGCGACAAAAAGAAGAGTAAGTTTTCAATAATTCATTAGCACTTTGGACCATTTTATTTTTCCCATTGCCGTGAACGCTGAGAGCAACACACTAGTTCACCAATACTTTTTTTTTTTTTTCTTTTGGCTGTGTTTTGGATGAGATTTTATTAATTCAGATTATCCTCTGCTTTGATTTTTAAAGCAGGTTTAACTATTATGTTTGTCTTGAAATTTAATTTCTTTACCTTTCATTTTTGATCAATTCTTGGATGGAGCATGGAAACCTCACTTCTATTTTGTCATAAAGATGAGAGTTCTTGCTCAATTTGAAATTACATGGATATACCTGCAATCAAATAAATTTTCATGTTGACTCTCCACATGGATTTAAATAATCTATGTTGTTGATAATTTATGCTAAAGTAAAGTTTGATATGCACTGTTCTCTTATTGTTTTTGCAGTAAAATAAAATAATCTCTTCATATAAAATTTTATTTATCTATTCAAATTCTGACAGAAGAAATATATATTTAGGAACAAGTATAAAGTTATTCGTATCGCTAAAGTGCTGCTTTCCAGAGGATTGGATCTACAATTTGCCATTACTTGTAGTAGCAGTTTCATCTAATTTAATGTGATAGATAATGCATGTCTGCTTTCACTACTTGTTAATTTGGCTATAAAATTATCCAAAATTGTGAAATAAGATCACATCCATATTGATGATATTCAGTTGCATTATGTCATCCTTATGCCTTATATATATTTGTTCATTATCGTAATCCTTTGTGTCTACTTGCACCACTGTGATATTGGATACCATGATACCTAAATATTGAAAATTTTGTGGTATCTATTCGACCCGCATTGAATGTTGGACCGCTCGTTGTAGATAAAAATACACTGAACCCATATGAAGTTTCCCCATGAGCCGATTGTATCCATTGAGCAAATATAGATTTGATCGGGAATCATTGAGGTATTTGTGTAAATAGGTATAATCTCTAGAAGTTTAACCATAAGTAATCTCTTAGCCAACCCATCAAGTAAGTAGAAGATTCATTAAACCGTGAAATGTTACCTTGCCATAATGTGATGTGCTTCCAATGCCAATAGAAATAACCCATCCAATAGTATTTAACATCCAAAACATTTTAAACCACTTGGAATTTGGTCATTCATTATATCTGCCTATTATGTTTCTTGTGTGATTGACTTGTCATTTTCTAGTCTCACCTATTTTACCCGAGTCTTCTTCTCTTCTGAAAATTTGGACATAATATACTAAATTATTGTCTGCTATGCGCGACCATTCAACTTCCTTTTTCCCCTTTTAGTTATATATACTCTGCCATTAATAATCATGTAAGATGTTTACTAATCAAACCTGAAATAGAAAATCAGAACACCAAGTTCGACTTCATTTAACAAAAATGAGTGTCGATGTGATGGCTTAAATACTAAAGCAGGTTCTTTCAAATATGGTGAACTAAAGTAAAGATGTTTGATTAAATTTTTGTTTGTAAATTAATCAATATCTATTATACACCCTTATCTTTTGGTTGAATGATGCACTTTATTTTTAACATATTTATACTTGTAATTTGGACAGTCATATCTATGACCTTCCTTCCCAAAAGAATATTACGCATAGTTTCTTTGATATTTCTGAAGTCATGGATAATTTCAATGTATAATGTGGCATTGAAATTAGTATAAAATTCTTCTTGAATGTTTGATCCGTGTTGGCATTTATCCAAAGTGGTTTTGTAGTACCTCTCTCGAAAATGATTGTTACAAACTGGAAACATTATAGTTGAAAGTTTAACTAAAATAATAACTTTTAGGTTACTGATTTGGAATAAAATGGAACCTATCTGTGTTGAGGGGAGTATTAGGATGTGAACTGGAAGCTGCAGGGAAGTTTCTTGTCAGTCAAGTAGAATGGTTGGTTCAGGGTTTTCAATGTTGGCACTCTTTGCCAAGCTCGTGAGCGTTCTCCAAGAAAAGGGGTACAAGAAAAGGGTATAAGGAAAGGAAGAGATATATGAGTCCACATGTATAATTGACAATTTGTGTATAGTTTTCAGTTCACTCTTTGGACTTGTCATGTTTACTTCTTCTCCAAACTTGTAGTACTAATGGGTACTTGGCGGTCTCTGAACGTTCATTGTTATATGATGCAGTCATCATAACTGGCAGGAAGTTTCTACCAAAGAGAATAAATTCCTACCTCTTCTGTGGCATTCTTCCCAGAGGATCTGCCATTATGACTTTCATGTCTTCCTCATTCGCCATGTCAAATGCTAAATGATAGTGTTGCTTTTGGGAAGCTATCACCGGTTTAATTTTCTATTCTCATTTCGAAAAATTCACATCTATTCATCATCTCATTTACTAGGCATTACACCAGCCAGATAGTAACTTATAATGAGTGATGAAATAGGGTATCATTATTTCTGACCAAACAAATGCTACATTACTACAATTTTTTGTCTTTTTTGTTATTGCTCTCTTTTTTTTCTTAAAAGGTGTAATTGTTGTTCGACCTGTTGCAAGAATTATGTATGTTTCGATTTGATAAGAATAACTTTGCAACTATAGGAGGACTAGAATGGCTAAAGAACTTGCAGAACTGAAGGATGAAGCACAACTTCAAAAGCAGAAGTACTTGAGGTCTGAAATTATAATGCTGAAATACTTCACTGAGGTTCATTTGTTTTTCTCTGTTCAGTGTCGTCTTACTGACTAAATGACAGTTGGCTAAAACACTATCTGATGGGTATCCATTGCAGTGAAAGCCCACAGACAATGTCTCCTTGTGCTAGAAATTCAAGAATTGTTGCTCTTGAAAACATGGTAGCTACTGCATCAAGTACCCTTATTTCTATGTCATCTCAATTATCAGAAGCAGAGGAGCGTGAACGAGCATTTAATGGCAGAGGAAGGTGGAACTATGTTCGTTCCCTTGCTGAAGCAAAAAATATCATGAACTTCCTTTTTAACCTGACATCCTCCTCCAGGTAGTCGTTTCTTCAGGAGTTGAAAGCTTTCCACAAATACACTTGCACTTTTCAAATTTATTTATTTATTTTTATCTGACAACACCACCCTCTTCAATTTCTAAAAGATGCCAGCTAAGGGATATAGAAGTCAACTGCAGAGAGAAGGATTGTGAAATCAGAGATTTGAAAGAAAAAATAGTCAATTTGGTTAGACAGCTGGAAGTGCAAAAGGCTGAACTCAGTCGTCAGGAGAAGTTAATGGTTAGTGCATTTTCATCTATAAGAGAGCTTGTCAATACGTATGAATAAGATCACTTAACCAGGAAAATGAACTAAAACATATTTTGTTGGTCTGTGTAACCAGTTAACATTTGTTCTATCGCATGCTAATTTGCTGCTTAACTTCTTTTGTTTCTCTCGTGATCCCTATTCCCCTATACTCAGGATTATGGATTTTTCTATTTCTGACGTTGATATTTTCTTCAATTTTTCTTTGAATGTCTGTTAGAAGTTCGCTTCAAAGAGACAATCAAGAGAAAAGACTAAAAGTTCTGAAACTCATGTGCTCAACGACAGTGAAGGTCATGCTTATGACTTGCGGCCAAAGGTTTGCTCTTACAACATCATTTGTGTGGCCCCTTTATGCATATTTTTTGCATGCTCATTTTAGATATAACCAACAGTAAATAATTGATGGTTTCTTTTTCCAGGGATCTCGGAACTCCATTGTTTTCAGCGGCGGAGGGTATAATTATGAGTTAGAAGATATGGACACATCTGATGATGATCTTCAGCCAGAAGATTCTGATATCTATAGCGATGATGACGCTGAGTGGGTACTTACTAAAGAAAGAAAAAGGTGCCAAGCTAGGAAAAAGCAGTTTAAAATTGATAATCATCTTGAACTAGAGTCGAATGTAAAAGAACAAGAATTTGTGACCTCAAAAGAGGGAATCTGCTGCTCATGCAGTAAATATTCTTCATGCAAGACAATGAGATGTGAATGTCGAACTGCAGAGGGTAGTTGTGGATCATCTTGTAGCTGTGAACCCACAAAATGCAGCAACACAGAGGAAGCTTCTAGGAAAGGGTTGGAGCAACCAGAATTTGTTGAAGCTTTTGGAAATTTATCAATGACAACTGAAACTGAGAAAAGCCACGTTCTTGCTGCGGAAGGAGCAAAGTTACTTCAGAGTGCTCTCTCTGAGAAGTCTGTCATCACAAATGATGGCGGGGCTGAAAGGAAGCCTTTATCAGACATCGGGAATAACCTGGTTAGTTTAGTTCACTATTGCTCTACCTTTTACAAAAAATTTAATGGATTTGTTTGATTGCAATTTCCAAAGCTCTTTCCATAATTAGCTATCTAAAATGAACGGTGTTAACTTGCAGGCAAAATCAAATGCACCAAAACCCAAAAAGAGGAAAAATTGGCGTAAGTCAGTTATTCAACTTGTCCCTGCTATCCCACCTACAACATCAGAAGCTGAAGACCCGGTAAAATTAGAAAGCAATATTGAGGCTAATATTCCTTTGAAGTTACCAAGAGCAATGCGCTCTGCTTTCCCAAATAACAATCCTTTGAAAGAAAGGAATTTGGATCAGCCAAATGAGTTCGTTGTTGACAAAGACACAAGAAGCTCTTCAGTAGCACCTGTAACTCCTCATCAACAAGCAAGAATAACAGATGGTAAAGAAAACCAGGGACATTAAGCTATTTATCGTTCCTCGCGTCTGTCCTTCATTTCTCCCACACGTTGGGATTTGAAAACGAGGCTAAGTTTTTCTCATCTTTTAGTGTAAGGTGGTTTAAATGGAGAAAATTTCTCCGGGGCACTAATAGATTTGCCCCCGTCCCCACAGGTGTTTCTACAAACTGAATGAAATCGATTATTGGCGTTGTTAAAGATGTATGAATTTTCATTGATCATGTTATTTGCTAAATTTACTTGGTCTATATTTGAGCTCCATTACCATTACGTAATATTTATTTTTCATTTTATATTTTTTCAATAAAATAATTTTTTACGTAAATTTAAAACTTTTTCTTACATTTTAACTATATATTAATTTTTTTTACAATATTAATTTTTTAAAAAATATTGCTCAAACGTGTTAATTTCCTTTCTTTTTAAAAGTTTGGCTACTCTGGCTCTTATTTGAACCCTTCATTTGGGAAAAAAAATGTTTGAAACAACGCTAGCCTAACTATTGGTTTATTTGCATCGTTACTTCGTACAGTTATGTGGTATAGAATGGTCCAATGAAGAGGAGGCAAGTGTATAATCGAAATGTCACCAAAAGTTCATAATAAATTTTGCCATAATTGCCTCGCATTGGTTAATCTCTATTTATTAAATATCCTCAAATTCCGCCTAGGCGAAGCTGAATCGAAGCTTAATGGTCGAACCAAAACACCTATGATGGTTAAACTACCAATGAGCATAGAGCAACTCAAAGCACTATTGGTAAATGTTGTCTCGTTAAAGGGAATTATGTAGAGTTGTGCTACTTGTACAAAAAATTGTACAACTATTTTGACAAAATGACCAAGTGGCGGCCTTCTATTAGGGGGGTGCCTATTGCGGCAGGCTCCCCTCCGGCCCCCACTTGGTCATTTTGTCAAAATTATGTACAAGTAGAATAATTGAATCATGTAAACATCTTGTTAACCACGTAGCAGCATAAGAGAGGCATCATATAACGAAAGCTATGAGCTCATCAATAATCAAGTGATTTACGAAATCTTATAAAAGTAATAACTAATGTGAAGAGGGCATGTGTCATGGAAATATCCATAATTAGAGCCGTGTTTGAGCCTCATTTTTGGGGAATAACGTATTTTGAAATAATAATATTTTAGGGAATGTATAATTAAAAAATAAGGAAATTTTTTTGAATTAACGTATAAATTTATTCCATGGAAAAAATGTGATTGAAAATAAATTTTGAAAAATGTGTTTTTGAAAAAATGAAGGCCAAACATAGAGAATTTGCTATAGGCTCATCAATAATAAAGTGACCATAAAACTTAAGAAATTTATAAATCCCTTGTAATTTTACAAAGATATAAAGCACAACTAGAGGTGGGTCAAGCGGTCTTTGGCTCAACCTGTAGGGGCTCGACCCATAGGCGCTCAGACTCGTTTCGAGATAAGCCCGAGCCGAGCAAGCTTAGCTTCTGGCTTGTGGCTCGTCAAGCCACAGTGACCAACAGGTCAATTTTTAAAAGTTTGAAAACGGTCACAAACTTTGTAAGTGATCGTTGGGTCCGTCACTGAATTTTTTTAGAACTTTATAAATACCACACAACTTCAACCAATTTTCACACAAACAAACTATCTACTCTTTCTACATTCTCTCTACAATTAAAATATTAAGGGCCTGTTTGGTGCACATTATGAAACCAAGAATGCATTTTTTTTTTTAATGATGTAATTGAGAATATGTGGTTAAAAAAGAAGGAAAAGTTATTGATGTGTTGGAAAATATTATTTTATTGAAGAATGTGTAGTTAAAAATTAGTAGAAGAATGAGAATGAAAAAAATAATGTGAACCAAACAAGGCTAAATTACTATCAATTATTCAATTCTATTACATACATTATATAATTTCTATTACATACACACAAATATTCTATTACATTCAATTCTATATCTATTAGCATACATTCTCTCAATTATATTCTCTACACTACATTCTACATTATCCAATTTATTAATTTCATTTCCATTCAAATTACATTTTCTACTGTAATTCTATTTCACCTCATTCTTAACATACATTCTACTCTATTACGTAAACATGGATCCTATGCTTTTATTGAGGGCTTGTTAGGTGGCTACCCACCTATGATGCCATAATCTTGTTTCACAATAAATTTGCCAGTCTCAATGACACCTTCATTCTCGACGATTTGTTGGGAATGAACGTTGACGATGCTTATGAAAGCAGTTATCCAATTAATTTGGATGATTTTGATGAAAATGCTGCCCAGTAGGAACAAGAAATTCTCAATGCAAGAGGAAAGCAAAAGGGAAAAAGCTATAAAGTGTGGGAACACATTAAATTAATCCAAACAGATCGTATAGTTGATCGAGTTCAAGAGTTGAAGCAGTATGTAAATACTGCCAAACATGATTGACATGGAAAAAGCGTATCGATACTACCTACATCAACCATCACTACCTCAATTCTCAAATGTACGATCAAACATGGGCTTCTTGTTGGATCTCAAACATAACTGCAATTTGGTACTCTTTCTGATTCTGATTCAACTATACTCAGTACATGGATGTATTCGAAGGAAAAACACTTGTAAAGGAATGATGAAGTTCTTTGCCAATGCTGAGTTGTCGCAAAGAATAGTGGACAACGACCATTTCACAACATTGGTGAAAGAATATCTTCAACCAATGTATGTTAGGATAAGTAGAAAAACTTTTTGTAATGATACCTTATATTATTTCATTAAAACCAAGAATCAATTGATCTATGCTTTGCATAAATATGGTGGTGTTATATCATTTACTTTGAATTTATGGAAATACATTAATAAAAAAAGTTATATAACTACACCAGCACACTACATAGACCCACTTTAGATTATGCATAAAAAAATAATTGCTCTTAAGATACTTGAGTTTTCTTACAATGCTAACAAAATTTTTAATGCTATTATGCAAATTATTAAAGAATATCGTTGTGAAAGTAAAATTCATTCCTTTACGTCGAATAACGGTAATGTTAATAAGCCCGTTATAGATAAATTGTATATGATTATTAATCCTCATTTTGATGATTTTTTATTTGTTATGTATGTCACATTCTTAATGTTATTGTATAAAATGGTATGAAACATATTACTAAGTAGGAAACAAGCATTTGAGGAATATTGTATACAATTTAGCTAAGATTCCAAAAACAATTGTATTTGACGTAGGGTATATATAGAACTCCACTTACTTATTATTAAAATCATGTGAATAATACGAACATTCAATTACAAAATTTTATAATATTGAACATATAAAAATGACAATGAGTCTGTTTTGATTGACGCCGATTCGGAATTAGCCTTCAAAGTCAATTTTTGACAAGTTTTTATGGTTCCACAAATATCTTATCTGGGTATACTACCCCACTAGTACAAAAGTTCTTGAACGTCTTTTTATCATTGCAAGAACTTTTAAGAAACATAGAAATGATCCCCTTTTTATTAATATATCGCATTCTATGGAACTAAAGTTTAAAAAATATTGGGAAGACTTGTCTATATTATTTCTTTTGACATGCTTAACGGACCTCATGTACAATTTAAAAAAAAATACCAAATATGTTATTACACAAATCATAAACTCATTAAATTTTGACGCATCTATCACTTATTCGAATTTAGTATACACGTCAATTGACGGGTGTGTTTTACTCACGAATTTTATTCTATTTTAACTTAATTATGAGCTAGATATTACGAGTAGTGAACATTTTTAATGTGTTTAATAGTGTTTTTTTGTAGAAGTGGTGAGATGGTGAAAATCAGGGAAAAAAGAGAGAAAAAAGGCCATTGGCATGGATCAAGGAGAAAAGAAGAACGAAAGGGACAAAAGAGTCAAATCACAATATCAAGGAAATAAGAGTGGTGCCTTGGCGCCATGAAAGGACCACACCAGAGGTGTGGTATCACAGCGCCATGAATTTGAGAAGGAAACATAAGTGTGGTGCCACGTCTTGTGAAGCGGCGTTGCTAGGCTGCAACCGAGCGCTACGACGCCGCCTGTAGATGACATGAATCCTTTTTTTTAGCCTAATTTTGAGCCCACAAGAAACCCTACATTCACACAAATGTGGGGAGGAGTATAAATACAAGTTATTGGCACTTTTATGGGAGTTCCACACATTGATAGGGAAAAATACAACTGGAGATTGAAGAGCGCAAATCAAGAGAGAAAAAAAATCAAGAAATTCAAGTTTTTAAGCATTAATTGGAAGAGGAAGAAGATATTGGTGCAATATTAATATCTTTTTTTATATTTTTATTCAAAATCCCGTGATGTAGTCAATACCGACTTTTTGTTTTTCTTCCATTATTATGAGTAGCTAAATTTTATATTAGGACAAACAATGTAATTTATTTGGGACCTTTTATTTCATTTATTCAAGATTCCTATGATTTTATCATACATGTGTTGATTTTGCTATGAGTTTAATGCATTGAATTATTTGATCACTAATTTGATGATTTTGTGAATGTTTTATGAATCGAGAGATGAGTTTGATGTTTAAACTACATAGTAAACTTCGGTAAATTAGTATAACGTGTAGAGATACCTATATTAATTATTGTGATCATTATATGAATTCTTAGAACCAATATTTTGTTTAATTAAGGTCGATTCGCATAGAGATATGTGATTAAATTATATAAATAGGTTCAAAGAGAACTCGAGAGGGGTAAATTGAATATAATAGAAGAATTTGATAGAACACTACATTAGATTTTTGAATCTTGATTTAAGACTTAAATGTAATCTATAGGTGAAATTGTTCCACCCTAATATCCGTTCATTATTTGAATTCTCAATCAATTTTTGTGTGTATTTTAATTAATTTCAAGTGTTTAAACCAAAAGTTCACAACAATATATAATTCTTTATTTGCTTTCATCAAATAGGAGTTAAAAAAATTTGATTAAGTCCTAAAGTATAGTCATAGTGGGAACGATAATCCAGACTCATTGGTCCACTATATTACTGATTACAATCCATACACTTGCGGGATAAAAATTGACAAAATTTTTTTGGCACCGTTGTTGGGACTATTTACATTTAATCTTAATTTATTTTTAACTGTTATTTGATTTGTTCATTTTCTTTTATTAACAAATAAAAGGTGTTTGTTTTATACTCCAGTTTAGTACATCTAGATTTTGGGGTGAACAAGTTTCAGATAAAGGCAGATTGGATTAACTTGACCAGTAACACTCTCCAATTTTATGGTCTAGCTCATGAAAACCAGAACACACATATTTCAAGATTCCTAAAAAATTGTCAGAATTTTCATGCACCAGGTGTCAATGAAGACGCTATTTGTACTTATTTTCCTATACATTGTGAGATGCTACATTGGAATGATTAGATGCTGAACCTCATGGAAGTATTACTACATGTAACGAACTAATGAGAAAATTCTGTAACAAATTTCTCCCACTGGCAAAAGTAGCAAAAATTAGATTGAAAATTCAAATTTTCCAACAAAAAGATGGAAAGAGCTATCACGGGGCATAGAAAAGATTCAAGGAGTTAATGAGAAAGTGTCCAAATCATGGGATCACCATAGGTAATAAAGTGCAATACTTCTACACCGAAGTTTCACTGTTGTCAAAATCTCAGGTAGATTTCCACTACTAGTGGATCGACATAGGAAAATCAGTAGAGCAATACATGGATTTGTTTGAGTTAATCGCCACGACACATTTAATATTTTCATCAGAAATAGTGGTACCACAAAAAGCAGCATGAATTTATGAATTAGACATCACTAAATCTACAATACACATATGGCAGTTCTGACAAAACAGGTAAAGGTACTGGTGAAAGCACAAACATAAGGAGCACATGCAGTGATAACCAATCTATTATGTGAAAATTGTGGAGCCAATCATTCTACAAAAAAATTGCTTGCTACGGGTTTTCCTGAAGAACAAGTAAACTTCATTCAAAATGGTTCCCACAATTACAACCCATATGGACAAACATATAAACCATGATGGAGAGGTAACCTGAATTTCAGATGGTTAGATAATCAGCAAGGAAATTTTTCTAATAATTGCAAGCAAGAGAAAAAACCAAATTTGGAAAAGATGTTCAATCAGTATATGCAAAAGATAGACAAGGTGTTCCAGCAAATTGACGCAAACAAAATCAACAAGCATTTATCAAGAAGATGGAGACACAAATTGGTCACATAACTCAACAGCTTGCAAAACGCCCACAAGGGACATTGACAAACAATACAATGATAAATCCAAAAGAACAAGTGCAAACTGTTATGACTAGAAGTGGTGCACAACTGTCAGAGATATATGTGAAGATGCCAGACAAAAAAGACAAAGAGACAGAAGTTGAAGAGGCTAATAAAGAAGAAAAATTTGTACTAATTGCAAAAGAGGAGGAAGAGAGAAAAGAAACATCCACAGTGAGAGTACCAAGTCCCAACAATGCTTATGTGTCACCAATTCCCTTTCCTCAATGATTGCAAAAAAGGAAGTTAGACAACCAGTTTGCCAATTTGTGGAGATTTTCAAGAAATTGCACATAAATATCCCTTTTGCAGATGCAATTGCTCAAATGTTCAGCTATGCCAATTTTTTGAAGGAATTCTTTCCAACAAGAGGAAGCTGGAAGAATATGAGATTGTCTACCCGAACGAGAAATACACTGCAATTTACCTGAAGAAACTACCTCCTAAGCTAAATGACCCATATAGTTTTACTATACCTTACACCATTGGTTTGAATTACTTTGAACATTCATTATGTGATTTAGGTGCCAATATTAATTTAATGTCACTTTCTATTTACAAGTCTCTTGAATTGGGAAAAGCAAAACTACAACAATCTCTTTGCAACTAGCTGACAGGTCCATCAAAAAACCAAAGAGAATTATAGAAGACGTGCTAATCAAGGTTGATAAATTCATCTTTCTTGGCCATTGGAAGAACACTTACTGATGTGTATGATGGAAATATGATTCTTCAGGTGGCCATTGATAAATTCATCTTTCTTGGCCATTGGAAGAACACTTACTAATGTGTATGATGGGAAGATGATTCTTCAAGTGGACAATGAGCAGGTTGTATACAATGTGCCTAAGGCGATGAAACACTCATTGCCTTCAGATAACTATTGCCATGTAGATGTTCTTAAGGAGCTTGTAGCCGATTCATTTGAAATATGATTCTTCAGGTGGCCATTGATAAATTCATCTTTCTTGGCCATTGGAAGAACACTTACTAATGTGTATGATGGGAAGATGATTCTTCAAGTGGACAATGAGCAGGTTGTATACAATGTGCCTAAGGCGATGAAACACTCATTGACTTCAGATAACTATTGCCAAGTAGATGTTCTTAAGGAGCTTGTAGCCGATACATTTGATGCTGAACATCTAGCAATTCTAAGTGAAGCGAATATTGCACAATCAGAGTTAGTAGATGCATAAAGAACTGAATGTGCTGTACAATTGGCTGAACAACCTATGAGAATGAGACATTGACAATATGAGTCTTTTGGTGTCAATATATCACCACTAGTACCATCAGTGGAGAAGGCTCCAATACTTGATTTAAAGTCTTTGCCATCACATCTACGTTATGCTTATTTCGGAGACTCCGTTATACTTCCAGTAATCATTGCTAATGATATGATGGAGGAGGAAGAGAAAAAAGTATTGGAGATACTAAAGAAGTACAAAACTACAATTAGATGGACCATAACTGGCATTAGATGAATCAATCACATTCTCTATATGCATAAAATCTTAATGGAGGACGAGTCAAAACCCACAGTGGATGGCCCGCACCAATTAAATCCAACTTTGAAGGAAGTAGTGAGAAAGGAAGTGCTATGGATAGATACAAGGATTATCTATCCCATATCAGATAGTTTTTGGATGAGTCCAGTATATGTTGTGCCTAAGAAGGATGGAATTACAATAGAAGAACTAGAACAATGATCTAATACCAACACGGTTAGTAACAGGGTGGAGAATGTGTATAGATTACATGAAGCTGAATAATGCCACAAGAAATGATCACTTCCCATTGCCCTTCATTGATTAGATGTTGGAAAGGATAGCAGGTCACTCTAATTACTGCTTTTTGGATAGATATTCAGGATATAATCAAATAGCCATTGCTTTAGAAGATCAAGAGAACAACTTTCACATGCCCCTATGGAACTTTTGCCTTTAGGAGTATTCATTTTGGGCTATGCAACGCACCTGCAACGTTTCAGCGATGCATAATGGCCATATTTTCTGACATTGTAGAAAAGTATATCGAGATATTCATGGATGAATTTTCTATATTTGGAAATTCTTTTGATGACTGCTTGGAACGTTTATCCTTAGTGTTACAAATGTGTGAAGAAAAGAAATTGGTGCTTAATTGGGAGAAGTGTCATTTTATGGTGAAGGAAAGAATAGTCTTGGGGCATAGGATCTTTTCACAGGGTATTAAGGTTGACAAAGCCAATGTACAAGTGTTCGAAAAATTGTAGCCACCTACTTCAGTTAGAGGAACTAGAAGCTTTTAGGACAAGTAGGGTTTTACAGAAGATTCATTCAAGACTTTTCAAAGATTACAAAACCTCTGTGCAATCTACTGGAGAATGACGTGAATTTTAACTTTTTTGATAAGTGTTTACATGCCTTTAACACTTTGAAAGAAAAGTTAATGTCTGCACCTATTATAGTGGCTTCAGATTGGGAACTACCTTTCGAACTTGCGTAATGCCAGTGATTTCGCAGTGAGAGCACTGCTAGGTCAACACATGATAAATGTATTGCACGTCATCTACTATTCCAGCAAAACTTTAACAGATGCTCAGATCAACAACGCAACAACTGAAAAGGAAATGCTAGTAGTGGTATTTGCCTTCGACAAGTTTCATTCTTATATGATTGGTTCAAAAGTAAGAGTCTATATAGACCATGCAGCTTTGAGATATTTGTTCGAGAAGAAAGATGCTAAACCTAGGCCGATTCGATGGGTTTTGTTACTATAAGAGTTTGATATTGAAATTCGTGATAAAAAATGGAACATAAAACTAGGAAGCAGATCACTTATCGAGGTTAGAACATATTACTAAAACAGTAGCGAAGGTGCTTCAATGCGGGTTCTTTTGGTCAACATTATTTAAGGACGCCACAGTTTCTGTAGATCATGTGATAAGTGTCAAATGATAGGTAACATATCGACCCATCACGAAATGCCACTAAATAATATTCTGGAGATGGAAATATTTGATGCACGAAGAGTTGATTTTATGGGACCTTTTTCGTCATTCTATAATAATCGATATATCCCAGTGGCAGTAGACTATCTCCAAATGGGTGGAAGCCAAGGAGTTGCCCACCAATGATGCAAGGGTAGTGGTAGAATTTATAAAGAAACATATTTTCAACTGCTATGGATCACCAAGAGTCATCATAAGTGATGGTGGAACTCACTTTCGCAATTGGTTATTCTAGGCGATGCTTTATAACTACGGGGTACAACATGCCACACATTATCACCATCAAATGAGTAGACATGTTGAAACTTCTAACAAACTAATGAAAAGAATTCTGAAACTATGGTGAAGGATCTCGAAAAGATTGGTAAAAAAAATTGGATGATACTTTGTGGCCTATCGCACTGCTTACAAGACGCTGATTGGAATGTCTCCATACTGAATAGTATTTGGAAAAACATGCCCTTTGCCATTTAAGTTTGAGAACAAAGCATACTGAGCATTGATGCAGTTGAACATGGACCTAGAGAAGGCTGGAGAAACAAGAATACTACAGTTTCATGAATTGGAAGAATTCAGAAGAGAAACATATGAAAATACATCCATCTACAAGGAAAGGACAAAACTATGGCATGGCAAGAATATTAGACAACAAATTTTCAGATTGAGAGATCAAGTGCTCTTGTACAATTCTAGACTTAAACTCTTTCCAGGAAAATTGAAATCAAGATGCTTCGAACCTTTCACGGTATCCCCAGTGTTTCCATATGGTACAGTTGAATTACACCACCCAACAAAGGAAAATTTCAAACTTAATGGACATCGCATCAAGCACTACGTAGAGGATTTTCCTACCGCTAAAGAAAACCTTGAACTAGCTATCCCAAAATAATAGCGGAATAAAGTCCAGCTAATGACTTTAAAGAAAAGCTTCTTGGGAGGCCACCCAAGCTCTATTCCTTACTTATTACATAGTTTTTTTTTAATATTTTTTTTCTTTGATTGTTTATGCTAGAGTTGTAACATTTTCATTGTATTTTGTAGGAAAAATCTAAAATTGAGGACGACACTAAGCTTTGATGGAAAATGGGAACCTAGTTATCGAATTAGGGGAAAAATAAAAGTCAACAAAGAAGGAAAAAGAGAGGTAAAACGGGGGCACTTACAGAGTTGTGGCGTTGCGGCGCCACAACACCACAACACTTGAGACGTGGCGCTGCGACGCCAC
>CAIGRB010046291.1:79288-101488 GCA_903798255.1 Fraxinus quadrangulata
TTTTTTATGTAAAATTTCAATTTGTAATTAATAAATTTCTTAAAATTTTATATAAAAATGACTAATTTTGTAATTAAATTGGCTTAATATATTGATAATAGTGAGTATTATATGTCTTTATTTTTTTTTATCAAAGAATGATGAAATATATATTTTTTATATACTAATTAAGATAATTTTAATTTTTTTTATTCTTCTAAAAATATTTTTTATTATATGAAAGATGGGAAGGGGGATACAACCTCTACTCTTCGTGTGTGAATTTTTCATTGTTGCACGGATTCAAGCTAATTATGTCTTAAATAAAAAGTTTCAAAAATCAAATAAATTCTATAAAAACTTCAATATAAAAAAGATTTTCCATAATTTTATACAAATCTATGCTTTTGTTTGATTCCATTTCTTTTAAAATACATTTTTAACTCTCTTCTTTTTAATCACAAATTTTTTCAGATTCTCGTACTATTTTAAAATGCATTATTAAAAGGGGGAAAAAAAATTGGAGCTCAAACAAGATTAAATCCACCAATTACATAAAAAATTATCATTCAAAAAGAATTATATGATAATGTTCAAAAATCTCATGAACACACCTAAATAGCACGCTGTTAATTGTTGCAGGTAGACTCGAACGTCAAAAATTATACGACTCGTTATCCCAAAGTAAAAACGAAATCGTTTCGGTCGATCTCGTACGGAACCCTAATCAAACTTAGAATTAGAATATTATTCTTTGTATAAATTATTCAGAATCTTGAATTGTAATTTTCCCAATTAGCTTACCTGACTCTTTTCTTTGATTTTGTCATCTCAATTTTGTAATTCGGAAAGAGTTTGAAGTGAGGTAAAAATGGCGGAAGCTTTTGATGATCATCAGGTCTGCAGCCACTGGTGAGATTCTTCTGTCTTTTTTCTTTTTCCTCTTGTTGTGTGTCGGATAATCTTTCACATGTAATTTTTTGTTTTTGAAAAATCTTTTTCATAATTATCCTGCCAGGTTTACTGATCTTAGTACAGCTACAGAAGTATATGTATGGCATTAGTTTCTCGAAATCTCAGATTGCTAATGCATAATTCTTCTTGTTTGTAGCCTGTATGCACGTGTTTGTGATTTATAACATTTCCTGAATTAAATTTGGTCACATTCTTAGAAACTTGGCTCTCAGGATTGATTGTCGGAAAAGTGATTAGCAATATGAGTTGGTGAAACTGGTAGAACCGTAGAAGTCATATATGAATTATATAATTTAGTTTGATTGTTTATCAAAGAAGTTAATTTGTAACTTCTTTATGCTTAATAACCATATATGTCTTGATAAGGAACTGTGAGTTCTCTCATCTCTGATTGTTGTGGCAAATGGGGCTTTACTAGTTAATTACAATAAATTTTAAACAGTATATTATGATTGATTTGGCTCCGTTGTATTTGGTGCACTCAACTAATTATGGATCTTTTTTAATTTTTTGAATTCTAGAGGTGGTCTAGACTAACTGATACTCAGTTTGAGGTCATTTACCATGTTTAAGGTCATTGTGCAAAGAGCGATTTGCAATTTCCTTGAAGAAGAGGGCCTGGGGGTGGCATGGGGATTCATTGAGCTAATTTAGAGGCTGTCCCTACCCTTTTAATTATTCAACATGATCATCGGTGATGTAGGACTAAATGTGGAAGCTCTTAAAACATAGGCAAATGGTGAGAATTAGGATAGGTGTAGGGCACATAAATTAGTAAAAAATGAAATATTACATATGCAAGTAAACGGACTCTAATAATCACTCTTAGAGGCCTTAGGCTATGATGCACCTACATGGACACGTATTTCTAATACGATACACGTTGGATACGCTAACACGCGATTTTTCAGAAAAGAATTGACACGACGCATCGTTGACACGTTAATAAAATTCTTCATTTATATAGTATAAATTTAGTTTTAACTTGTTATTAATTTTGCTGTTGAAATCTTTTAAATATGAGTTTTTTATTTGTTATTTACTAATGACTTTGAATTAAAAATATATAATATTCTAGTAAAAAAGGAAAAATGATTATGATAGTATCAGAGGAGTGTCAATATCGACACGTGTTCGACAATTGCCCGACACAAACACGGACACACTATCTTAGTTTAAGTGTTTGTACTATGGAGGCCTTAGGTGTAATACTTAGACCAGGAAAGCTTAAAAAAGATTTGATAGGTACTACTTATACCAATAAGGTGCACCTTCTTTTCCGGAAGTCCATCGTTAGAAACTCCACAGTTAAGCGTGCTTAGCTTGAAGCAATTCTATGATGGGTGACCCTCTGGGAAGTTTTCTCGGGGAGCGTGCGAGTGAGGACAAAGCATGCTGAAAAGACCCATGTTGGTACAGTGGGGACAATACGTCGTCGATCTAACGGCTGGGACAGCTCGTTAAGTGGGACCCGGGTCCTTACATTAGGCATCAAATCTAGGGCCGGTTCGCAACTTGCCTACTTTATATAGAACTTCAGTTTTTTGTGAAATTTGTTCTTTTATAACTGTGCCTCGGAGATAGAAAATTTACAACCATAATTATAAGACTTTCAGGACTACTCGACTTTTTTGGTCTGAATATTATATTTCATTAAGTACTTAACTAACACATTAAATTATCCTTAGACCAACTTTCATGAATTAAGAAGATTGGAAAGGAAAATATACATTAATACTTCATACTCATTTGTTGTTTCTAGACACTAATTCCAATGATGTCTTTGATAAACCTTTGTTGGTTGCTTCCACTGGTATATAGTGCTTTTGTTGTACTGATGATCTGTGCATTGTTTCTCCTTTAATGCTTATTGTACAAATGAACTGTTTTTCTGCATAATTGAGTTTGAAAACTGTTGTTGTATAAATACCAATTAAGAGAAAAGAGGGATGATTTTGGAAAAGGTTCTGAAATTAAGAGATTGATATATCTGAAACTGTTGCTAATTTATTTAAAAATTATTATTTTTCAGCGAGAGAGCAATTCCTTCTTCAAATATTGATTTGCATTTTGCGCACTGTTCCCGCAATCTAGAAAAATGTAAAGTATGTGGTGATATGGTTCCAAAAAATTTTGCGGAGGAACATTTTCTGAGCACTCATGCTCCGGTAAGCTGTCTTACCTGGTGAAATTCTATTCCACAGCTTTTCCTCTGGACTTAATTATCACTTCTGAAAAACTTGTATTGTTTTTCTATTTGGGTGTGGATGAGTTCTTACTCGAGTACTAGAGTAAATTTGCTTGAGTCATCTTATGTTGCCTGCATAGTCTTCAATAGCTTGCAGGGTCAATATGTTCTTACTTTTGCATAGATGAACTAACATAATATATCTTTATTAGTGCCTTCAGGCTTCATCTCAATATATGTGGCTTATATGTTCAACTATCTATGTGCATGTGGTGGGTAAAACATTTTTGGCTATTAAACTTTCTTAAGAGTCTCTTTTGTCTCCTTGAACTTCAAATGTTGAACAATTTTACGCATTGTACTCCCAAAAGTTATACCAATTACAAACTCCATTGAAGTAAAATCTTCCACACTTCAAGAAAGAATAGAATTCTCAAATATGGACTTCTTCTGAAACCGCATATTGAAACCTTCGGCTAATCCTAGTTGCCTCTTCTATCTCTTTCAGTTGGAGTTGAAATCTTGAATTCAAGTTTAAATCCAGCTATATTGCACATATATATTTAGCCAAGTCATACCTGAATCATAAAATAAATTACGGAAGGCCAAGCGTTGAGCTTTGTACATTTACAGAAAAATGCTCATGTGATGCATGCCACTAACATCTTATCAGTGCAAGAAAACATTTCTAAGTACAGAACTAATAAGTGGTAATGTTGTGTTCAGCAACACTGGGCTTGTGGGGGCAATAAAGTTTTTGATGGTGGTGGGATCTGATGCTGTCGATCCGACTTCACTGTTATGCACTTCTTGAAGCGGACGACAATACTTAAAATCATGCTCGTTTAGAATATATTCTTCACATCATAGACTAGAAACTTCTTCATCCATGGGTCCATTAATTCTACTTCTATAATAAATGCATCGAAATTTCACATGCTTGTATTTAAATCACTCAACGAGCTACCATGAAACTTTTCAGATATGCTCATTACTGCATTGAAATCACCCTTCGAACACCAAAACTGCCGCAGGTTGATGCTAAACCGACCAATTCATTCAAAATAGTTTTCTTACTCTACAACGATTGTTACTAAACCTACCACTGAAACCCATCTTTTTATCTAATTCATATTGACACCAAAAATCAACTCACCATAGTATCAACTACTTCCATAATCCCACACCAGTGAAATACCTCCATAACTACCAACGGAAGGCATAGAAACCTACACCATAAATCTAGTCTTCCAGATGGTACTCACAAAAGTCCTGTCAGTCACCTTCTTTTTACTCTCCTACAACATCACAATGAGGCTTCTATTGTTGCAGCACCGCTGTTACCACCCTTATTTTTAACAGAAGAGCAACCCCCATTTCTACAGAAACAATCTCCTCCCTTGCTTCTAACAGGTCTAGTAGTTTCTTCCTCCTCTTTCTCTTTCTCTTCCTCTTCCTCTTCCTTCCATCTGTCTGATAGTTTCTCTATTCTTCTGCAGACCTTTGTTTAAGAAATCTTCCTCCTTCCTTTAGCACTGAACATTGCTTCCAGACTGTTCTTTTCCACCATCAATTATCACTTTTAGTATTGTAATTTTTCTTGTCTTCCCTCCTCAGTCTTTGAAACTTTAGGAGCCCCCTTCTCTTATTTTTACACTTTCAACCAGGAGAACATTAGTTTACACCATATTTTTTCCCGAAATTCAACAACTTTCAGAGACACAATTCCCAAGTCAACACAAAGACAAAACATGATACTCTGTAACACAGGCTCTATAGCACAGATACTTCAAATAGAGTAGCGTGTTCATGTCGGACATGTGTCGATACAGACAGTCCTTTGACAATACCATAACCATTTTTCTTTTTTCACTAGAATATTATATATTTTTAACTCAACATTATTAGTAAATAACAAATAGATACTCATATTTAAAAGATTTTAAACAAGAAAATTAATAGCAAGTATAAAACTAAATTTATATTAAATAAATAAAGAGTTTTAAATAATTTAATTAACGTGTCGGAGATGTGTCGCATTAGTACTTTTTTGAAAATCGCTTGTCGGACACACGAGTCCGTGTTGGTGCATCATAGAACATATGAATGTAACAATTTGACAACAAACAATTGAAGAAGATAATGAATGAGAAAGAATAAGGGGTTCAAGAAGAAGAAGAATTGAGGGCAAGAGAAAATAATTTATGTCATATATTTAAGGATACCTATTATAATAAATAAGCCCCCATTATCTAGAGTAAATAAGCTAAAATTAATGAAACAAATCTTCTCGACCTCCGGCAAGTACCGCACTCAGTTATCCTAGGCCGATTCACAAAAGAATATCTAATAAACTAGAGTGTTATCGAATTATTAAAGCAAATCTAATCTCATCTAACAACATAATTTGAATTGAACTCTATTTTAAAATCCTATCAAAATCCTATCTGTGTCTCCATCACTCTGTTTCCCTCTATGAATCTGATTGCTCCAGCCCATTCAATAAACAGGAACATAAAAAATTTCTGTTCTATTCTAAAATCCTGTAAAGGAGATGATCCATGTCAAAAAGACTATAACCAGAAATGAAACATTGAACTTCCAGAGAAGGTGAAGATCCAAAAAAAAAAAAGAAAAAAAATGCTTGAAGGAAGATGCTTAGTAGATCCCGATTCCTCGGCCCTTCTAGAAAACCCCCAGACCAATTTATAAGTTAGGATTTTCCACAAGAAGTTTCGGATTTAGAGGAGAAAGGGTTTTATTGCTCAAATTGCCTTTTCTTCAATTCTATGGCAGTATCAAAGTTCTTATTTTTATTTTTTTGGGGTTTCCATCACGAAAGCGTCTATTTACTGCCTCAACGAAGTATTTAGGGGTTGTTTGAGCTCCATTTTTTTGAAAATTCATTTGTTTTAAAACTCATATTTAACCACATATTCTCCAATAAAATAATATTAAACGTGAATCGAATTTTTTTCTTAATTTTAACCACACATTCTCTAAAATTTACTATTCAAAAATGCATTTTTTATCTCAAAATGGGGCTCAAACAACCTCCTAATCGATTTGAACATCTAGGTTGGTGGATAGAGGTTGTTTCTGTGAAAATTTGATTGTGGGCAAAAGTTTTCTTTTCCTTGTGCAACGCATCTGTACTTGTAATCAACCAGTGGATGTAATTGCTTGTTTTTACATGCATTGAAATATAGGTGGTATGGTTGAATGGTGAATGTACTTTTTGGTTATATGCCTAAAGTTTTCATGCTAATAGGAAAATCAGATATTACTGACAAGAAAACATCTGAATTGTAGTGGCATTTCAGCCCGGAGATTTCCTTTGTGCATTAGCATGTGCAACAAGAAAATTGATTGTATAATCTCCTTGGAGGCTAATTAACAATCTCAGTAATTATTACTCACTTTGAAAATGTTTTTTCACCCTTCAAAATACTTTTTTTCTCAACATTATTCTTTGTCGGGTCTGTCAACTTAGATATTTATGTAAACTATGAGTATGAGGATCCACTACTAACGTTGTGATTTAAGTGTCAAGTAATGATACCCTTACTATTATTCCACAATCTCTTGTAATAAATTACATGCAAGAAAAGTGAGGTTAGCACTAAATCATTCTATATACAGTATTTTTTCTCAGTTTGCTTTCATATAGAAAACCAAAAGTTGGTTATGTATAAGAAACAAGATTGCTAGAATTACAGAAGGGCTTATATGAGGCCTCCTTTCAATATATAGAAGGGGTCTTGATTGGTTCCCAAAATTAGTTTAAATGACGGGTACAAGATTCATGTTTCAGTTCAGATGCAAATTATGGCTTCGGATGTACCATCACGTTCTGAATATAATTACTGTTCTTATTTGAAATGTTTGACATAATACATTATTCTAATGTCTCATTGTTGTGGATTCCTTCCATTTTCTCAATTCTGGATTTATATTCTTAGTGAACTCAATGCCTTGGGCAGGTAGCTTGTTCCCAGTGTAGTGAAACTATGGAACGTGATGTTTTAAATTTTCATAAAGGAGAAAATTGCCCGCAGAGGATCGTGACTTGTGAATACTGCGAATTTCCATTGCCAGCAATTGATTTATTGGAACATCAGGTAGTAATATATTAAGATAATGAATATTGAATTTTTTTTAGTGATGTAATCTATTTGTCATCAATTAATTCAGGAAGTATGTGGGAACCGGACAGAGTTATGCCATCTGTGCCTCAAATATATCAGACTCCGTGAGAGGGATGGCCATGAAAGCCGCTGCAATGGTCTTGTCAATGACATTGCAGAATCTTCAAGGTATGAAGAGAAAGACATTTTTATTTAGTTAACTTGTTGCCTTGAGTATTCATAAGATGTTTATATGATGATAAATCTTCATTTGGAATGAGAAATTTATTCTTGCTGTACTTCACTGATTTCCTCGTTTCTTAACCTGAAAATTGACGTGTAAAGATTGGTTTTCTAGGATAAATGAAAAAAAAAAAATTCAAGTAATAATGTTGGAAATCATGAAAATAGTGATAACCTAAAACTTCATTCTGCACAGGAACTTTGTTTTTCAGTGAATGGGTTTGTTATTGATGCGTATGGTGACATTAGCTGAAAGGGATTGCAATTAAGGTTGTTTACACCTAAAAAGAATAGATACAGAAACAGAACATGAAAATGATACGAGAAAAAGTCTTGCACCATTTTCCTAAAAGATAGGACACATGTAGGTAGCATAACTCCCGTCTGAAACTGACCTACATCCAATAGAGTGATAATATTTGTATTCTATTCTGGATCCTCTTGGCATATCCTATAGTTATTGTTATTCCATTAATTACATATTGGTCATTCTTTTCCTTGCTCACTTGGTGTCTATTTGTTATTTCACCCAGAATTCTATTTATGGTGTGTTTGTCTCTCATTATTGGGAGAAAAATAGAGTAATGAATAGTATTTTTTTGAGAATGTGTGGTTGAAATTTAAAGTAACTTTATTGATTTATGTGTAAAATATTTTATTGGGTAAATTTGTGGTGAAAAATCTTATTGTAGTAAACAATTTTACTCACTTGGTGTCTATTTGTTATTTCACCCAGAATTCTATTTATGGTGTGTTTGTCTCTCATTATTGGGAGAAAAATAGAGTAATGAATAGTATTTTTTGGAGAATGTGTGGTTAAAAAGTAAAGTAACTTTATTGATTTGTGTGTAGAATATTTTATTTGATGAATGTGTAGTGGAGAATCTTATTGTAGCAAACAATTATTTTGGAATAATGGTAGACAAACAGGGGCTTAGTTTCTTATTCGTTTGGTCTCAAGTATTTCTGACACGGGTTTTTCTGATATCAATGAAGGAACACAAGGCCACCTGAAGGAGCTCAAAGAAGACCACCACCACGCGAGTTTTCACCAAGGCGCCTCTTTTTTTCCATTGCAGTTACTGGCATTGCTGTTCTGTTAGGTTCACTTTTCTTCCAAAGGAAAAGAGAGCAAAATCAAGTGCATTAATCCTAAGTAATGCATCTACTGCATTTGTTGCATGCACTATCTTTGGATTGCGTATTTTGTTTTAATTGGATTCGTTACATGTGAAACATTGATTTTGTCATTGTTTATATGTTCCAATGTATGCTTTCGTAGATTGGATATGCATATCAAGCCGTGATGAGTTGGAGCTGAAAATAAAAATTTGCTCGAGTAAATGCCGATATCAAAATTGATTCCATGTAAAATTGGTAATAAAATAAAGGGAAAAATTCAATATCCAGACATCAAGTATGTTTCGTTTCACTTTAAGATAATATGTTTCCAATTTTAAAACTCAGAGAATCTTAATCTGTTAAGATTCAATCCTTAAAATCAATCATTAAGGTTCCATTTGTGATTGGACTCGTTAAAATACATCTTCACATCCCTAAAACACAAATTCATCACCTTGTTATTATTTATAGTCACCTCTATCTTCGATACCAATAAAATTTGGAGATTTCACGTCACAAATCGATAATTATTGACAGTTGCTGAAAAATTCCTATTATGTTTGATTGAATTCGTATCCAGTTGCTTTGATTTTGGGTCTGATCGGCGTTGCATCACAATTGGTGGATGATTAAACATTAGAATCGGGCAACTCACAATTTTACAATTTCTCATACGGATAATTACGCATTGGTAGTCAATGTAATTGATATTTAACCAGTATCGAACTCGAATTTGTATATCTTACTTTTTTTCGAAAATTTATATTTGTAACTTTGATTCGTTGTGAATTGTATTGGTAATTGTGACATTTTAATAAGTCGTGTTATTAGTCACAGTCATATGATGTAATCAATTATTTGAAATGCGTAATTTTACGTGACATAAATTAATATATATGATCCTGTGACTTGTAGCTAAACCATTCAATGGAAGATAATGTATAAAATGACTGTGACCAGCGATCTTATTTATGTGACTTATAATAAGATATTGTGACCTGTCTGATTTAACGCTGTGATAGTTTTTAAAGGTAGTGTTATATGCAGTACTTTATTATGGGACCTAAAATGCAAATCTATAACTTGCAGTAATCGTGAACTGCATCGATTTTTTGTAACTTACATTTTTTTGTTGAAAAATGCAAAAATGGGGTCCGTGCACGTTTGTTGATAAATGGATCACATGTATCACAGGTGTTGATTGATTGAAATTGCTGTTTTACGAACCTTGTAAATATCGTTATGACCGAGTTCGATTTCGATCAAACTAAAGTGGCAGTCACGATGACGTATACATTGAACAACTATTTGCCTGCAATCAAAATAAAGAGTGATAATAATGTGTTGTCCTACCTGATGCTGAAGTGCATGGATCGTGACCCTTCGAAATATTCGAGAAACGTTGAGATCACAATTGTGGAAAGTGGAAAAAAATCATGTATGGTTCCAATTGTGGTGATATGTTTTCATTAATGGATATGTTATCAGACATATGCGATGCAATAGTTGAACCTTCAGGTCACAATTTCAGAGATGAAATCACAGTTGTATCCGCTGATAATGGTATGGAAATAGAAAAGGGAAGAGTTTTCCATAATAAGGAAATTTTGAAATTGAGCTTGTCTTTATTTGCAATACAAAATATGTTTGAATTTATGGTTGTTCGTCCAGACAAGAAAGAATATCTTGTCAAATGTTCGGAAGATGAGTGTAATTAGATATGAAAATCTTCAAAATTGGGGGCAATAAAGATATTTAAGATTAGACGGATTACAGATGGTCACACATGTGCTTCGAATATAGTATTAGAATTTCATTGGCAGGTATCCACCTTAGTTGTGTCATCTTGCATCAAATACAAGTACACGTCCTCACGAACCATATACACTCCAAATGATATATGTAATGACATGTTAAATACATATGGAGTTTCGTTGAATTATGTATAGGCTCGGAGATCTCGGGAGAAAACATTGAAGGTGCTTAGGGAATCCTACAAATTCATTCATGAAAATACCAAACTTTTTTTTAAACTTCATTAACAAATCCTGGTACGGTCACATGATTGGAGCTTAATGGTCACAAGAGATTCAAATATTGCTTGATGACCCTAGGTGCATCAATTAGAGGATGGGAGCACTGTAGGCCTGTGATTGTAGTTGATGGTACGTATTTGAATGGACATTATGGTGGTACACTTTTCACGGCGTGTACACAGGATGTTAATAACAACATATTCATTCTTGCACTTGGAATTGGACATAATGAGAATGATAGGTCTTGGTTGTGGTTTTTTAAAACTTGAAGAAAGCGTATGGAAATAGGGATAACTTGTGTTTTGTATCGAATCGTCACAACAATATCAGAAACGTAATTAAAAAGGTATATCTAGGGACCTGTCATGGGATCTGTTCATATTATCTCCTACAAAACCTGAAATCATATTATGGAAAATCAGGTCAAAACATAACACATGCATTCAATTCAGTAGTCCGCACATTTCATTAGCCGAATTCGAATTTAACATGCAATAGTTGACTTCAATGAATTATAAGATTATGGATAACCTGATAAATAGGCCCTTCAAAATCGAACCAAACCAAAAATTTTAGGTATTTAATAAATGGAACCATCAGGTTCAAATAAAATTATGGAACCGTTCGGGTTCGATTCCGTTCGATTTGGTTCAGGATCATAATTAAATTTTTCAACATTTACAACAACACTACATGAATACAACTAATGACTTGTTCATTCGCATCTTCAATGGGCAGTTGGAGAGAGAAAGTCGGACTCGACAATCGGCGGTTTCGATTTGGGCATGTAAATGTAGGTTTTTAATTTATCAAATGATTTGGGGTTGGTGGACCCATGCTTACTGAATGAAAGTATGAAATTGGAAAGGGAATGATAAAAACTTAAAAATGCCTAGATTTTGGGCTAACAATGAAATTAATAATTGGGCAAAAAAAAATTAAAACAGAAAATTGAATTTGGAAATTGGATTGGGCTAGGCTAGCTAGGTATGGACTTTGCTTGAGAGTTGGAGTATTAATCACTAAATTAGTTAATTTGTTAAGAAAAAATTTCAATATAAAAAATTAAAAAAATTATTTAGATTCAGTTCTTATTCTTATTCGGTTCTAGGTCCAGAACCGATAACCAAACCAAACGCATCGGTTCTCGATTCAAATATTCGTTCGGATATTTAACTTATGAAGAACCACTCGGTTCGATTTAATTCGGTTCGGGTTCGGTTGGTCCGGTTCGGTTCGGGAGTTTTGTCCAGTCCTACCTGGTAATGTGTTAATTTCAAGCAAATTTTACATTCTAATAGAGGTCACAAATGTCAAATGTAATATTTCTCAAAACGAGTGTTTTTCTTGTAGGCTGAAATAGGACCTGAAAAGTGGTCACGATTTGATATGCCATCTAATAGATACTCAACAATGACATTAAATATAGTTGAGTCAATGAATGCGGTCACAAAGGTAGCCAAGAATTATCCCATTATAGCTTTATTAGATTCGTTGAGATAAACTATACAATCTTGGTTCCACAAACATAGGGACCAGCTCATAGCACTTTTACGAAGTTGTCAAGCAAGTACGAAATAATGCTTCGGGAAATGAGCACTGATTTGAGAAATTTAAGGGTAAGATTGATATCTGTGACCCGAATCTCATCTATGTGACCTCATTAAAATATGTGACCTTAAATTCTAACTACTTCAACATGTATCTATTACCTGATACACATATGCTCTTATTTGTGTTTGAACTCCATATATGTGTCCTATACTTAATACATGTGAATTAAAAGTCATTATTTACAGGTATTTCCTGCAAATCACACCATGTTTTTTGTAAGTGATAAATGCTCAACTTTCATGTCAATATAGAACAACGTATATGTACTTGCAGGATGTTTCAGGTAGATCAGTTATCATGTCCACAAGGATTGGTTGTCATTGCAATGATGAAGATGGATCCATATGATTATTGTTCATACTATTACATAAGAGTCTATACATGAATACATACTAGGATACTATTTTTCCAGTTGAAAATCCAGTTGACTGGAGAGTGCCTGAACTTTGCAAGACATACTTGTATTAGCACCTAACCAAAAAGAAGTTCAAGAAGACCTACACAAAAGAGGAAGAGATCATCACGTGAAAGAAAAATAACTGTCAAATGTTGATGTTGTGGTGAAAATGGTCACACCGTAGTACATGCAACAACTTGATTTCAGTAAGTAAAAAAAGATCATCGTTATATGCAAATAATACGATGTCAATTGATGATACACACACATTGGTTGTCATTGCAATGATGAAGATGGATCCATATGATTATTGTTCATACTATTACATAAGAGAGACATACACGAATGCATGCTAGGATACTATTTTTCTAGTTGAAAATCCAGTTGACTGGAAAGTGCCTGAACTTCGCAAGACATACTTGTATTAGAACCTAACCAAAAAGAAGTTCAAGAAGACCTACACAAAAGAGGAAGAGATCATCACATGAAAGAAAAATAACTGTCAAATGTTGATGTTGTGGTGAAAATGATCACAACCGTAGTACGTGCAACAACTTGATTTCAGTAAGTAAAAAAAAATCATAGTTATATGCAAATAATACAATGTCAATTGATGATACACATTGATGGTAGTTATAGCATTTAAGTTCGTTGTTCTCTTTATTGTTTCACTCATTAGCTGTGGATAGTGTTAGGTATATCATGTAATTGTACATTGTTATTCGTTAAAATAAAATTCATTTGACCTGTGAATGCGACTTGACCATTTGAAAACTGATGTGAAATCTGTAGGTCTGGGTATTGATATGTGATCCGATATTGATTAAATTGTGACTTGGACCGATTTGTGACCTATTGACAATAATATTTTTGTATGTAACTTATTCCATTAATTGATCTATGACTTGTAAATAATATGGAACATATATAAATTAATTAGAAGTACATGCGTGACACGAGATTATAATATGTGACTTTAAATTATGGATTTGTGACTTGTAAACAGTAATTTGTAACTTGTAAACATTAATATGTGACATCAATAAAATAATTTGTGACCTGCACGCATTAGTAAATTGTGATATGCAAACATTTACAATAGTGATTTGCAACCTGTAAATATTATCATGTGACTTGAAGGAAATAATATGTGATCAGTGTACAATTTAATGGTTATTTTTTCACACCGACTTTAGAATAATGACCTGTANTACAACTAATGACATGTTCATTCGCATCTTCAATGGGCAGTTGGAGAGAGAAAGTCGGACTCGACAGTCGGCGGTTTCGATTTGGGCATGTAGATATAGGTTTTTAATTTATCAAATGATTTGGGGTTGGTGGACCCATGCTTACTGAATGAAGGTATGAAATTGGAAAGGGAATGATAAAAACTTAAAAATGCCTAGATTTTGGGCTAACAATGAAATTAATAATTGGGAAAAAAAAAATTAAAACAAAAAATTGAATTTCGAAATTGGATTGGGCTGGGCTAGCTAGGTATGGACTTTGCTTGAGAGTTGGAGTATTAATCACTAAATTAGTTAATTTGTTTAGAAAAAATTTCAATATAAAAAATTAAAAAAATTATTTAGATTCAGTTCTTATTCTTATTCGGTTCTAGGTCTAGAACCGATAACCAAACCAAACCCATTGGTTCTCGATTCAAATATCCGTTCGGATATTTAACTTATGAAGAACCACTCGGTTCGGGTTCGGTTGGTCCGGTTCGGTTCCGGAGTTTTGTCCAGTCCTACCTGGTAATGTGTTAATTTCAAGCAAATTTTACATTCTAATAGAGGTCACAAATAACAAATGTAATATTTCTCAAAATGAGTGTTTTTCTTGTAGGCTGAAATAGGACCTGAAAAGTGGTCACGATTTCATATGCCATCTAATAGATACTCAAACAATGACATTAAATATAGTTGAGTCAGTGAATGCAGTCACAAAGGCAGCCAAGAAATATCCCATTATAGATTTATTAGATTCGTTGAGATAAACTATACAATCTTGGTTCCACAAACATAGGGACACAGCTCATAGCACTTTTACGAAGTTGTCAAGCAAGTACTAAAAAATGCTTCGGGAAATGAGCACTGATTTGAGAAATTTAAGGGTAAGATTGATATCTGTGACCCGAATCTCATCTATGTGACCTTATTAAAATATGTGACCTTAAATTCTAACTACTTCAACATGTATCTATTACCTGATACACATATGCTCTTATTTGTGTTTGAACTCCATCTATGTGTCCTATGCTTAATACATGTGAATTAAAAGTCATTATTTACAGGTATTTCCTGCAAATCACACCATGTTTTTTGTAAGTGATAAATGCTCAACTTTCATGTCAATATAGAACACGTATATGTACTTGCAGGATGTTTCAAGTAGATTAGTTATCATGTCCACAAGGATTGGTTGTCATTGCAATGCTGAAGATGGATCCATATGATTATTGTTCATACTATTACATAAGAGTCTATACATGAATGCATACTAGGATACTATTTTTCCAGTTGAAAATCTAGTTGATTGGAAAGTGCCTGAACTTCGCAAGACATACTTGTATTAGCACCTAACCAAAAAGAAGTTCAAGAAGACCTACACAAAAGAGGAAGAGATCATCATCTGAAAGAAAAATAACTGTCAAATGTTGATGTTGTGGTGAAAATGGTCATACCATAGTACGTGCAACAACTTGATTTCAGTAAGTAAAAAAAGATCATAGTTAAATGCAAATAATACGATGTCAATTGATGATACACACGGATTGGTTGTCATTGCAATGATGAAGATGGATCCATATGATTATTGTTCATACTATTACATAAGAGAGACATACACAAATGCATGCTAGGATACTATTTTTCTAGTTGAAAATCCAGTTGACTGGAGAGTGCCTGAACTTCGCAAGACGTACTTGTATTAGCACCTAACCAAAAAGAAGTTCAAGAAGACCTACACAAAAGAGGAAGAGATCATCACATGAAAGGTCAAATGTTGATGTTGTGGTGAAAATGGTCACAACCGTAGTACGTGCAACAACTTGATTTCAGTAAGTAAAAAAAAATCATAGTTATATGCAAATAATACAATGTCAATTGATGATACACATTGATGGTAGTTATAGCATTTAAGTTCGTTGTTCTCTTTATTGTTTCACTCATTAGCTGTGGATAGTGTTAGGTATATCATGTAATTGTACATTGTTATTCGTTAAAATAAAATTCATTTGACCTGTGAATGCGACTTGACCATTTGAAAACTGATGTGAAATCTGTAGGTCTGGGTATTTATATGTGATCCGATATTGATTAAATTGTGACTTGGACCGATTTGTGACCTATTGACAATAATATTTTTGTATGTAACTTATTCCATTAATTGATCTATGACTTGTAAATAATATGGAACATATATAAATTAATTAGAAGTACATGCGTGACACGAGATTATAATATGTGACTTTAAATTACGGATTTGTGACTTGTAAACAGTAATTTGTAACTTGTAAACATTAATATGTGACATCAATAAAATAATTTGTGACCTGCACGCATTAGTAAATTGTGATATGCAAACATTTACAATAGTGATTTGCAACCTGTAAATATTATCATGTGACTTGAAGGAAATAATATGTGATCAGTGTACAATTTAATGGTTATTTTTTCACACCGACTTTAGAATAATGACCTGTAAGTATAATATACTAAGTTGTGACCTGTAAACATTATATATATGTGACTTGAAAACAATGTTATGTGAATTCAACATAAGAATCTGTCTATTAATTCATGATCATTGATAAAATGTAAGACATAACTAATGAAATAAGATTTCATAGCCTCATGAACATTCATAAACTTCGAATGTAATCATCATTACAAAATGAGATCTACATATTCTCCTTCCACTACATAATTACATCGATGTTCAGTCACTGATCCAACTTTCAATCTATGACTATGCTCACTTCGACCTTTCTCTTTATCACCTTGGTGGCCTTGTTGATTTGATGGTACTTATAAAGCAGTGTAGTTATATCCAGCCGAGCCCTGACAACATTAAAATCATTTAGTGTGGATTCTAAGTTATTATGAATAATGTATTCAGCATATTTGATCATAAATATGCCGCAATCATGGGTGAAAAAAATGCCAGTTTATTAGTTTTTACATTGAAATGGTGGTCATAAAATGAATATTTATTTATACAGTTGGTTATACGTTAAAATGATTGTTACAAACATACCCATTTTGCTGTTGTGGCCTCTCATAACCTAACACAAGCCTTCAAGTCCATGGAATCATCCTTTGAATTTCTGTTCCATATTCCAATTGCATTCATCAAATGAGGGATGATTTTCAAATATTGCTCGATTCCCCCCTTGCACTCTTAAATCTGTAAAGGTCTTTCTGACCGAATTGAATATAATCAATGCTCGATCTTTAATATCAAGCAACACCAACATCTAATGTGCCTTGTATGTAGGCAAATTTGGCATTAAAACTTGGTTCACTTCACTCTATGGACTGCTCAATGGTATTTTGACACATGTGATATCATTAATTAGCCTCACCTCAGTGAGTAGAACATTTGGATCATTCATGAATTTCAAATATACATTCTTGATCGTAGCTTGAAAGTATGTGTCAGTTGTGGTAACCTTAAACTTGACATTCTCGCCATACCGTGCTAATTGACGAAGGTAATAGAAGCATACATCCATTTGCTGTCAGAATAGAAAATAATAGACATGTGACTAGTCTTCAAGAGTTATAAGAACGTTTATATATTTGTATTGAACTTGTGGCATATTGTATTAACATGTGAAGTGTATATGACCAATGATGTTTGTATGTAATATGTGATATATAATTTATGTGACTTGGCCATAATTTCAATGACTTGGTTATATGGTATATGACCTATGGTATGTAACTTGTGACTATTGAAGAATGATGTTTGTATGTGATGTGTGACCTGTATGTAATTTATGTGACCCGAACATAATGTCTATGACTTTTTTATATGGTAAGTGACCTACGGTATGTGATACAGTACAAACAATATCATATATATGTAGAATGATATGTGATCTTTGCATACCGAGTTGGTCAATGAAGCGTATGAAGAAAAGAGCTAATGTCACCATGTTTTGTTGCCTACGACGAGTGAACCAATGTAGAAAGGGGGCTTAATAGCATCATCAGCATCTTTGATTTTTTTATTGTAAAGAAAAACAAATAAAAATTATTTATACTCAATTGCAATGGGTCTATATTGTAGTTCACAAAATAATGTCATACGTACTTGTTTGTTGGTTTGTAACCTCTATGAAACCAACTCTTAAATGCCGCAACATTAGCATCATCTGTATGCTGATTGTAATATTGAAAAATTACAACATTTTCCAAACTCTTGCTTTGATTCCCTTCGTTAGAAACAAACAGAGACTGTAATATTCATGCTAGTCTAGAAACTCGCTTCAACGACAATCCAGACGTGGGAACAGAAGTGGGTGATACTTGTCATATAGTGAAATATAAAACACAGTTGTTCATCTATGACCTATAATTGGTAATATATACTTTGTGTGCATAAATAGTTTTTTTTTTTAACCAGAAACTTCTTGAAGTTCACATTTCATGTCCTTCACTACATGGGTAATTTCAACCTCCAGCTGTTCATCTACTTGTTTTGATTAGAGCATTGGTGACTCAATGTTGCAAACATTTGGAGTAATTTGGGTAGAACCAATCCCCAAATCAAATGATAGTGGTTCCATCATCATTGGGTTGAATAATTGTTCATCAGGGTACATCTTATCATTTCCTTTCTTATCAACAGTTTTTTTCCCTACAAATGACACAAAAATGAAAAGTCAAGAAGTGATAAATGAAGATGTCAAATGACCTTGGTAATATGATGGACTTACTTCTTCCTGAATGTTTATAGCTCAATCACTAGGCAATTCACTTCTCTCTTTGAATTTGTTCAAAATTTGATCCATTGAGTTTGGTATCATTGCGGTCACAGATTCAGATAGAAAGTTCAACTCTGACTTCATCTCCAACAAGTTTTGACCTGATTTCTTCTCGCACATGAACAACAATATTCATCTTGTAATTCCTGTCAGCCTTAAATGATGATAATGCCTGATATCATTGATTTGCATAGACAACTCTTTATTTTTTATTTGGATTTCACTAATTTTATTTTTCAAACTCTCCAACACCTATGAAATTTGACATTCATCAATGACATGGAGAATGTAAGGTATATTTGTATATGAATGATGTGTGACATATGCACATTCGTCTGTAACCTGTACATTATGACATGTGAACTTGGACACTATGTCATGTGACCAATGTAGGTATATTTGTGACTCTCTAAATAACATGTGCCATATTCACTATGGTATGTGACAAATGCATATGTACATGTGAACTACGTTAACAACATTTGTCTACATGCGTGTTTTAGACTTGTTGATTGGTTGTTGGAGCTTTGAACTTCTATTGGCACGTGATAACGATGGTTGCTATGGTATGTTATATGGAACACCATCCTTATATGAATGCACCATTTCCATCTCAGACGGATTGATGTCTTGTACTTAAAGTTGTTACAACAAAATAAATTAAAAGACTTGTCAGCTAAATTTGTATACTGATTGCAAAATGTGAACTGTGACTGTGTAAAGTAGTGAGCCATGACCTGATAATGAGAACTCTTACCTGTCCATGAAAACTATTTACTATGACATGTGAAATATGCAATGTGATTTTTTCTTTGACTGCATAATGTGAAATGTGACTCTCTGGTTAACTGTGACTCATTTGTGACTTATTTAAGTAATAAACAAATAAAATGAAAATTTAAATCCAGGGCAGAGAACACCTCCTCTTCAAATTTAGCAACAGATGGCAGTTTATCTGATCTCCAATTAAGGATACGTAGGTTACCCCTTCTAAATCCTAGAAGTTATAGTTCCATCTAGCCGTGTAATAGACTCATAAATCCAAATTTGAAAGGCAACTAAATATCCTTTGAGTTTGTAATGAGAATTTCTATTACTCAAACCATCTTTAAGTAAATTTATGGAAAGTTCAAATAAATCTTTCGCCCACGGAAACATGTTCATAATATCAAAGTGTTCAAGAAGAGCAAACAAATAATTCTCAACTACCTTCTTGTATGAGTTCAAGAAAAGGTATGATGTTATCAAATAAAGAATCCAAATTTAACCACGTCATAATCGTCTTCATTCGCTAAACCAAAGAATATGATGTCTCTAATATCTTCAGTTGTGACTAAGTTCAAGTGTCCAAAATATTTCTCTTTAATCTTGGAATGTGAATTTTGAAGAATTTTCCTCATGATCCGTCCCTGGTACCTAAGTCCCGTAACCAGACAGAAGTGAGGCAAAGAAAACTGTAGATACCTACTAGCCACCATGAGACACATCTCTTTCTTGTTTGGTTGATTGACCTCTCAAAGTAGAAAATAATGTATTAGTTGAGGTTGAACTACTATCTCATTACAATCCATGTAATAGGAGAAGCATGTATAAGCTAGTATGTATTTTTGTTCGTCGTTGAACTTTGTTGTAAAATTCAACTACGTTTTTGGTTGCATTAGTGGTAATTTTACTGGGAAACCATAAAGCTTTCGATATAATATACTTACACTCCTGTAATAGATGACAAACATAAAAAACCTACTTCGATATTTGATACTTGTACATGCATTCATATCACACACTAAACAGGTCACATGCACTTTTTACTTATTTATTTATTTATCACAGACTCTACTTAGGTCACACATAACTGAGGTCACAGATTATATACAAAGATAGTCTTATTACAATCTCGTGATTCATCATAAAACTATAGACATGTCCCAAACACATAATGGATTACATAGTAGTAAAAATGAGGTCATAATTAGGAAATTGGTTACAATCTGAAAAGAAATCATATAGAGAAGGTTGGTCACAAAAGACACGAAAAATGTTCAAAAAATACGTATCTTCATTCCCGAAAAATTGAGATTGACTCAAACAAATGTCGGTCAGAATATCTCGAATAGAATTATTTTGAAATGAGGTCACAAATTATAACAATGTGTGATTACCCAAACCATAAACACTCAACAAATATTAAATACGAAATTTTCATTAACTAAATCAGATAAACAATCGATTTAGCTTTTCAAACAAATGTAGGTCAGAATATGCTCCAATCGGATTTTTCAAAAAATGAGGTCACAAATTCTAACAATGTGTGACTACCCAAACCATACACACCCAACAAATTAAATATGAATTTCCACTTAACTAAATCAGGTAAAGATTGATTTACTTTTTGAACATTACGATTTCGCGATTTAGGGGAGATTCTGTGACTGATTTCAAGTATCGAATCTTTATTCTCTTTCATGCTTTTTCTTTTCTCTGCTTTTCTTCTAGATTTCTCACCAATCTTCGCTCGATTTTTTGGATTATTGCTCATTGTTAAAACCATCTTCAATGTCTGATATTTTTCGAATGAATTGTGAAAACCGTTTGACGAGTATGCGATGTCACAATGTGATAATGGAGAAGATGATAATGGGTTTCGTGGGTGAAATGGAGATTTAACGTGGAGGGGTTCTTCACATTTCACGTATTAAGGGAGTTTATTATGGATATATATAATAATATCTCTCCTGTTTTGATATATATTATATTTATTTATTATTTAGGTAAACATGTGACATTTGAAATAAAAAAACATAATCTCTATGATTTATTTAGGTTTTATTTTCTGCCGGCTATCCTATGAACTTAAACCAAGGTAAGAATGTAGAATGTCTGTGATTTATTTGTTTTGACTTGTGGCCAAGTTTTTCATTATCTTAGTATTAAGAGCATGCTTGCTAAGTTAATTAAAGGTAAAGTTACTTTTAAGTAATTTTTTCTTCAAAAGAACTTACTTTTTTTTATATTCTCAAGAAAAACAAGTGTTTTTTTTTTCCTTCGTGGGAAGGTAATCATTGTTCTGTCAAAGATGTAACTCAAGGCTCGTTTGGTTTGTATTTAGTTTTCAGTTTTGAGTTTATTTTTAGTTTTTCATTTTTGAGAGTCCGTTTTAAGATTCTGGCTTGTATTTTAAAAAATTATTTCTATTTTAAAAATTTGTTTTATGACATTTATTTCACAAAATTTAATTATTAAATAAAAATAGAACAATTTTATGCAATACATTATCAAATAATATATACATTTTTAAAACCTAGTGAATCTTAGATTTTCTCACTACAAAAGTAAAATAAACCATAAATAATAAATTGAGTTTAAAATATAAGAAATAAAAATGAAAATTAATGACATGGGTTGAGAACATTTTTATCTATGCTCAATTAAATATTCCTCAGAATTTTTATGTAAATAATAATTAAGAGTTTTAATTATTTTTATTTTTTATAATTTTAGTCTTTATAATTTATAATTTTTAT